>SJXQ01007060.1:169615-260184 GCA_006408695.1 Aepyceros melampus
CCTCCTGAGTCCATTCTCTTCCTCAAGAATGCGCTCCAAGGCCCAGCCTCTGCCTCCCTAGCCCACTGTGGGAACTAGTGGTCAACTGTGGGACAGAGGAAGACTGTGGTAGGACTTGCCACAGGCTCTGCTCAGGCTCTTAGGTGGCCCTCGAACATGCCCATCAGCTTCACAGGCCACACAACAGTGCCATTTAGCACTTGTCTCCTCTGTGAGAGCACTCCCGAAGGACCCTTCATTGAGTGTATCTATCACCAGGGGAGGGAAATTGAGATGAGAAAAAACCTGGAATCTGAGGCAAAAATGGGAGTGTCCAGACACTGGCTTCCATTCTCAGCAACTTGGGTCCATGAGACCTGCTCTTATGCACAGCAGAGGTGTCATGATTCAGAGTTATGAGGTTGACATGGATTGGAATCACCCCTCTGCTGCTTGCCAAGTCATCTTGAACATATCACTTAACCTTTCCAAGTCTCAGTTTTCTCATCTGGAAAAGAGGGGGAGTGGTCAAAAAGATGTCTACCAGTATTGAACCCATTTAAAGGGTATAGCACAGGAGAAATCACTCCTAAGTATATGATTAACAGAGACATCCTACCCCCTGCACCACCACTACACTCACATGTGGGATTGGGTTTGGGATTGGTTCTGGGACCAGCAGACAAACCTTACCCACAAGGGTAAACCTGCTTAGATTGATAGATTGCTAGCAGACCACAGGTGGTACAGGGTGACAAGTCAGGACAA
Source organism: Aepyceros melampus (assembly GCA_006408695.1). NCBI lineage: Eukaryota > Metazoa > Chordata > Mammalia > Artiodactyla > Bovidae > Aepyceros > Aepyceros melampus. Next base: position 170,363 of record SJXQ01007060.1, read on the forward strand.
GCAAGTTGAGCTCCTGCAGAGAGGGCATCTCCCATCAGGGCAAGGGCCAGTGGGATGAGGCTGTAGCAGCTGAGGCGGAGAGACAGGGCCAGGGCCTCCCTAGGGCATCAGGAAGCCAGCTGCTCCTTGGACCTGTCCCCAATCCACCCGGGGCCTGGCCCACCACCTCTGCCCATGTGGCTGTATTTCCTTCCCACCTTTCAGGGCCTATAATTTATGGCCCGGCAAACTCTGACTTCTTTGTAGTGGAGCCATTGTTGTTTGTTAGCATAATCTTTCTCAGAAAGCATGTCAATAAAGGCTGGGGAGTGAGACAGAAGCCACCACCCCCACCACCACCCCAACTGCTAAATAATTTCTGGAATGAGTTGTCAGGAACCTTTTATTTACTGATTTCGCGCATTTCATTTATTTCTGGCATGGGGCCAACCTTCCTGACAGTTAAGATTTATTGATTTAATTGCCTAGGGTAACCATGCAATAAAATCATCTCAAAGATAAATTTTCATGGCACTGTGCAGCATGGAGGTAATTTTTCAAATGCTACGGCTATATTTCTGCAGGTTACAGGTGCAAAATTTGCTTAAAGCAGGAATGTCTCATTACTGCAGTATGGGAACATCAGGGGGCCAGCTCTTTGGTGGAAAGTCTTTAGAGAGAGAAAGAGCAAGTGAGAGAGGAGATAAAGAGGGGAGTTAAAGAAAGAGAGAGGGAGGGAGGAAGGGAAGGAGGGAAAAAGCCCTTTCAGGAAAGAAATGATATTTCCTTAATTGGTTCATAGATTCAATGCCCATGAGAAAGTGGAGCTTCACTTTAATTAGGAGTGGGCTTGGAGGTTATTTACAGTGTTCTGAGGAATCATTTGTTTCCAGCTGTGCAACGCTTTGTACCGCAGGAGCGTGGCAAGGTAGATGATTGCCACTTGTGACACTCGTGTTTATTGCTTCTTTAGATCTTTTTATTTACCCTGTTAAAGTGATCATTATGGCTCTGAACAATGGGTAAATGAAAAACTCTGATTAACTCCCAGGTTAATGGTAACATTTCGGGAAGTCAGAAATAGCATAAACTTTTTAACAATGTGAAATCTTTTCTTATCTCTCTTGATTTATTTTACACTGTTTTTTGCTTTGATTGCAGGTTTCAGATGGTGCTGTTTAATAGCTTATTAAACTTGCAGCCTAGCAGCTTTGCTGTTTGGATAAAATTTTCTTTTTGCTCAAGTGTAAATTCTGGAGCAGGTAGGACTTATTTTTTCCACCTCATTGCATTCCCAGGGCTTGGATCTGACTGCTTTCTTGGATGCTCCTGGTGGCCCATGGGATCCAGAAGGAGACAGTCTGAACCTGTTGTCCTGGAAACCTCACCCTTACCCGTCATTGTGGGCAGGGTGACAGGTGGGGCCTGGGGAAGGTGAACCTGGATGAGGAGCCAAGGACCACATGCTGCATTTGAATCCCAGCCCAAGCCTCTCATTGCTCAGATAGGGAAACTGAGGTCCAGGGAGTTCGGAGCAGCGAGAGGTCTAAAGCAGATCTCCAGGCACTCTGAGTGGCCTTCCCATCTTCCTCCTTGCTGGGCTGTCCTCTTCCCCTTAACTTCAGTTTCCCTGTTGACAGATGAAGGGGGTTGGAACGGATGCATCTTAAGTGCTCACCAGCTCTGACGTCTGCAGCTGGAAGATGTGTGCACATCTGGCCAGCCTCACCCCTTCACCCAGCCACTAGTACAACTGAACCCCGGTCTCCCTGAATGACTGGACCCCTCATGAGTTCAATACCCACACTCCCCAGTGGTCCAGGCTTACACCAGCACTGTATCACAGTTACATTTTCTCTCCCAATAGAGTGGTCATAGCACAATGCAGAGGCTGTGATTTGCAGAACTACAACAGAAGCATCTTTCTAATATGCAAATGTGATTATACCATTCCCCACTTCAAATCTTTCACAGACTCTCCATCAGCCCAAGATAAAGTCCAGAAGCCTCAGCATGACTTGACAAAGCCTGGAGAACCTGGCCCTTGCCTTGCTCTCCAGCTGTTTTCCCCCCATTTTGTCCAACCAATTACCAGCTTCTTTAGAGCTTCAGTGAATAGACCAGCAATCAACTCAGGAACTCACAGATGCACAGACACATACACGTGCACACATGCACACACACGCTATCTTGCATTTTCCTCTTTCCATAAACATTGATGTCTAATTCATCAGTAAGTCCTATGAACTCTACCTCCAATATCACTTCCTGTCTCCACGTCCACTGCCTCTACTCTGGTTCAAGTCACCATCATATCTCACTTGGATGTTAGCATATTAAGGCTCTTCAAATTCCCTGGAAGAGGGATATGCTTAGTCGCTTAGTCATGGCCAACTCTTTGTGACTCTATGGACTGTAGCCCGCCAGTCTTCTCTGTCCGTGGGGATTCTTCAGGCAAGAATACTGGAGTGGGTTGCCATGCCCTCCTCCAGGAGATCTTCCCAACTCAGGGACTAAAGCCAGGTCTCCCACGTTGCAGGTGAATTCTTTACTGTCTGAGTCACCAGGGAAGCCCAAAAATACTGGAATGGGTAGCCTATCCTTTCTCCAGGGTATCTTCTCAACCCAGGAATCAAACCAGGGTCGCTTGCATTTATGGTTAACCCTCAAATTCTCAAAGGTGTTTGACAATGGCTTTTGTTGAACAGTTATTAACTTCATTCAGAAACCATTGGTTGAGTGCTTTCTTAGCGCTTTGAGTTATTTAGGTGTTGAGAATAGATCACTGCAAACAAAAAGACAAAATGAACGGTGACTGTGGAGAACAGTGTGAACGTTCCTTAAAAAACTAAAAATAGAACTACCATATGACCCAGCAATCCCATTCTTGGGCATATATCTAGACAAAACTCTAATCCAAAACACACATGAACCCCAATGTTCATAGCAGCACTATTCACGATAGCCAAGACATGGAAGCCACCTAAGTCTTCAATGACAGATGAATGTGTATAGAAGATGTGGTACATATATACAATGGAATACTACTCAGTCATGAAAATGAACAAAATAATGCCATTTGCAGCAACATGGATAGACCTAGGGATTGCCATACTGAGTGAAGTAACTCAGACACAGAAAGACAAATATCCTATGATACTGTTAATATGTAGAATTTTTTTAAAAGGGTACAAATGAACTTATATATAAAACAGAAGTACAGTCACGGATATAGAAAACAAACATGGCTACCAGAGGACAAGTGGGGCAGGGATAAATTGGGAGTTTGCAATTGACATATACACACTGCTATATTTAGATAACCAACAAGGTCTAATATAGCAGAGGAACACTGCTCAATATCTGTAATAACCCAAATGGGGAAATAATTTGAAAAAGAGCAGATGCATGTGTGTGTGTGTGTATATATATATGAATGACTGAATCACTTTGCTGTACACCTGAAACTAACACAATATTGTTGAGCAAGCAAAACAAAATGATAAAGTAAAGGTCATGGAGATTCTGTTCAGGTGACAGACAGGCAGAGGACAATCTCAGCTGGCTTCTCGAATGCTGTTGTCAGTGCTGCTAAAGCAGACATTGAGGACGGTAGGAGAGGGGATAGACCGGAAGAGTGGGAGCTGTGTGCTGGACGGGAGCACCGATGGTCCAGCCATGGTACCAGAAGGGAAGGCAGTGCATGTGGGTCCACACAGCTCAGAACCAAATACTCCAGCTGAGTCTTCCACTGATCTCAGCTCTCATCACCCGCCTCTTGCCGCTGCCCCTCAGACACGCACTCCACTCCAGCCATACCCAACCACTTTCCACTTTCCAAAGAAAATACCTTCTCTTCTACTGACCCGAAATGCCCAGCCCTCCATCTCTGCCTGGCAAATGCAACACTTTTATGTGCCCCATCTCTTTCTTCCTGGCAGTTAGCACAAGGCCTTGCCCAGAGTTGATGCTCTGAAAGGGACACTTACCTGAAAATCTCCTACTGTTTCCTCTGTCTAGTTAAGATCTCCTTTCTCGCAGCCACACTTCTTACCCTATTTTTTTAAAGAGAAAGCTAAGCTTCCCAAACAGATCACCCACAAACAGGCTATCATGTCCCGGTTAAATACCAAATGATATCATAAGCCTCTGGCCTTGCAGGGCCCCAAATCTCCCTGGGAGGAAGTTCTGTATGAGGCGTGGGAAGCTCAGAGTTGCTCTACCCCTCCCCCACAAGTCCCAACAGCCAAAACCAGCACACCCAAGTCTCTGGTCCTTTCCACTCCGGCCTGGTTTACTACAGAGGGGCATGAAAAACCATCAAGGTCCTTCCACAAACAAATAAGACAATGGCCAATAAAGGACCAGCTCATGCCAAGAGAGGGTTTGGGGATCACATAGGGGCCAGGCAGAAAACCAATCCCCATGAGAATTTCTGGGAGCTTATTAGCACCCAGTGAGTCCAAGGTGAGGGGTGGAAAAACTGAAGGTCTTCTTCATAGGGAAGATGTTAAGATTATAAGGCAGGAAGTTCATGGTGGGGAGGATATTAAAAAGCACACACATAGGTTAATTTGGAAGCAGTCGGTTGGAAGAATGTGCAGGAACAGGACAGACCTGGCAGCCGCTCTCTGGCCTAAAAAGCTAGGGGCATATTTCTCAATGATCCAGTTCCTATGGGGGTTGGGCAGACTTCAGACGCTGCCCCATCAAACAATTGCCCGAATTCTAAATGCACCAAAGCTTTTATGGCTCTGCATTAATATTTTAAAATATATTGAGATATTTGGGTCTAATTAGAAATTTTCTATTGTCTGGGGTGCTAGGCTCTGGCCCAGCCAAACCATGAAAGACCTTTTCAGGGTGGCAGCCTTTCTACACCTATGTGGCAGAAATGGCTGGAGTCCTTAGCTTGTCTATGTGGGAATTTGATTAATGTATTTGGCCTGTGGCACATGACAGTGGTCATTACAGAGCATGCATGATGCAGGTAAATTCAGGCCAGAAACAATTAAATAAGTCACCCTGGCACAATGTCAAGCCTTATCTGTTGCCGAGTGGGTTCCACTCAGAGGCGTGTGTCCACACAGATCCTGCGTCAGCCTGGTTAGTATGGTGGCAGCAGCCAGATGATGCTCATTTCCCTTTGAATTGTGTCATTGCTACAGAGCCAAGCAAAGCACATCAGATGAGGTTTCATCGTCCTGTTACAGTCCTTCCCAGGGGATCTATGACTCAACCTGGCCAGTGGGATTAGCCTGAGAGAAGGCAAGGGCATAAGCAACACGTGTCAAGGAGCTGGACTGGGGCTTCAGGTACAGGCTCATTGGTGAGTCCTATCCAGGCCTGACTTCATGATCCGCCAGACTTCTAAGCCCCCATCTTCTCTGAAGCTCTCCAGTGTTTCTCCACTTATTTCTCCATGACTTCAACAGTCACAGGATGCCCTCTATGTGTTAGGCACCATGCCAGATGTGGAGGATACAGAAATGAATGCAACAGGCTGCCCTCCTCAAGCAGAGGCAGGCAAGAGATTCCCACACCACCTGTGCTAAGCGATCTGTGGGTTTTAACGGCTTACTCCTTCCTCTCCAACAGTAGATCTTGAGCTTTTTCCTAACATGGGACCTTTTCATATTCTTCAAAATTATTGAGGACCCCCAAAGAGTTTGTATTTTTATGTGAATTATGTGTGTTACGTCCAGCACATCTCTCATATTAGAAATATTAAAGCTGAGATTTAAAAATATTAATGTGTTAATTCATTTTAAAATAAAAGAAACTCCATACCTGGTAACATAATAACATCTTTTTTTAAGAAGAATAACTCTATTTTCCAAAATAAAAACAACTTGGTGACAAAAGAAGAGTTATATTATTTTACAGTCTTGCAAACTTTTAATATGCTCCTTCTGCACTGAATCTGTTACAATATGTTGTTTTAGTTGAAGTCTAAGAGGAAAATACACACAGATATGCATTTGGAAAAGTAAGAGCTATTTAAATAGATTTTCAGATAATCATGGATATTCTTCTCTGCTACAACATGAAAATGTCAACAACAGGAAGAGTTTTGGAAAAGTTAGTAACAATAAAGATCTGAAACCACAGTGATGAAAAAAATTGCACTCTGCCATGTTAAAATCCACTGGTCTCTCTTTCACTTTGAATAGTTATTTTTAGCCATCATGATGTTGTAATGTTGCACACGAGGCACTTGGAAAACACTGGTGCCCTGACTTATGCCCATCTTCCAAATGGTGACCCCTTCCACCATGCCATACCTACATGTCACTTTTGTTAATAGCAGTACCAATCTGATGGGGAGAGTCTAAGTCCTGGAAACCATCAAGCTCACAGTGGTGAATTCAAGTTTTCCAAACTTCTGATTTTTGCTGGAAATCTCAGATATTATCATTGGAAAAAGTGAGTACCAGTTGTTTTCCTTAAAATGACAGGCTCGCTTTGTTCATTTTCAGGAAGATATCTACTAAATGCCCAACTCTATATAACCATGGTTTGTCCCTCATTCTGTCAAGAAAAAAAAAAAAAAGAGTTCCATGAAAAAATGAAAGCCAGCCTGTTTAGCTCACAGCTCAATAGCACAAGTACTTTACTTGGAGTCAACAATGGTACCACGCCACATAACAATGGCTTTACACAGAGTTCCTGCCAGACACAGACTCCGCGTTTGAGCTTTCATAAGATTAGTAATTGTTTTTCTACTTTATCAAGGACATTCTTAAGTGAAACTGCTTTTTTTTCCCCCGCTAACTGCAAGTGCACAGTGAAGAGTATAAACACTCTTAGTACATTTTAGGGCCATTGGCTTGATTCACGCTCGGGGGCTAGCTGTGGTCCTAAAAGCACTCACTAAATGGGAACTTGGTTGGGAAAATGAAAACTCCACTCTTTTTCTTGCCAAGGTCGTTTCTTTCATGTGCACTTACTGGTGATGCTGGCCTAATGAGGTCTGAGTGACAAAGGAGAAGGCAAGGGAGGCCCCTCAGGCAAAGAAGGCTGCACCTGAAGGGTGGGTTGGAAGGATCCACAAGGAGCCTCTCTCCAGAGAGCCTCAGACAGGAGAGCCACCATGAGAACAAATTCCATGTCTCAAAGGGAGATCACAGAGGTCGCACAAGAAGCAGGAACCATGAGCAGGAGACATGGCTACCTGCTAGGAGGTTTCCCCCTGTTCTGAGCTTCATGTGATCCGGCACAGCCAACATGGGTGTTGGGGAATACGGGGGTCATATCTGATGTGGGAGACCTTCTCCCCAGCCTGGCCGATGCTGGACTCCTCTCTACACAAACAATTTGATGAAAAACATGTACAACAAACTTCATGGGCCTTTGAATCACTGTTCAAAGTATAGTGAATTGGTGCTTAAGATTTAGGACAATGGGGAGAGAGGAGGGAGTTCCCTGTGTGTTTTTTGTCCTGTCAGTAATGTGGGGTCCATGTAGGGTTCAGGCTTCATGTCTTCCTGTTCATGTCCAGGAACCACCTCTTCATATTCTGTATTGTCCAGGGCCTGGTGCATGGATAGTTCAACATCTCCCATTGAGAAGAAAAGGAAGTAATGCTGTTGTTACTCACATGCCGTGGCTCTGCAGGTCCCTGATGTCATCAGCTCAGTGCTGGCTGCATCATTCGTGGTGATGCTGCCATGATCCATCGGGCCACCTGTGGACACCACTCTGAACTGACCTCAAACATGGTGACTATGATGCATGGACGATGACCACAAACACAAGCCTTCCCCAGACTGTGCAGGAAAGTGTGAATGATAAGTCGTTTTCTGGTCAATTTGTTCTTTGAGTTTTGTCGTGTAAATGGAGAACAGCACATCTTCCAACTATGTCCTCTCTTGAACTCCCCAGGATGTAATCACTGCATTCCTAGAATGGGAACTTTCTCCATATTGACCACACCCTGCATTCCACATACTGCCACCAGAAGAGAGGACAGCTGAGGATACTATCTGTAGAGCAAGAAAGAGTGGTCCCATTTATATAAGGAATGAATGTGACATCATCAAATGATTGAAAGTGAAAGAGAACATTTATCAGAAGGGCCCATGGAGAAATGAGGCAGCCATCACCTCCATATGAGTTCTTCACAAATGTCACAGACTCACAGAAGGGATGGTATCCTGATGACAGGAGGACACATCAGCACTCCTGCCACTACCTCCCACCCAGCTGCTGTAGACGAGATGATCAAGGGCCCATAAACAGACTCACACATTCAACTCAAGCCCAACGGTTGGTGGTGGATGGACATGAGCCCAGAGCCCTGGACTCATCTTGTGTCAGTCACAAATGAGAGTCACATTAAGCCAGCATGTCACACAATTATCACAACCCAATCTTGCACAATGCTGTGAAAGAAATGCCATACAACAGGACCCATAGATATGAGTCCAGGAGCTTCTTGGGGCATCTGGTTGCCCCCACAATCCAGAATGAGGTACTATAGTGAAATCATTGAAGGGTGCACAGAAATAAGAAATGAGGACTGGGACCAGCCTGGGTCTCCATCCAGAATCACAGTGCCCTCCTCAGATGGCACTGCCCATTTGACTGGTTCCTGGAAGGGGACTAAGACATTTCAAGGAAGGTGTTTGTAGTGATCAGAACCACCAAGGACCTATCCCAGGCCTGGGATACCATGCTTAAGGGGCACTGCTGGCCCTGGCTAGTCTCACACACAGGAAGGGGATCTTAGAAAGTGTCAGAAAGTGCTCCTAGTTAGATGATGTCCTGAAGGATGGGAACTGGCACAAATGACATGCTCATTCATGTCTGAGGGAGGGATTACAACACAAGACTGGATTTAAAGCTCTCCTTACGTCTAGGTGGGGTTAGAAGACCAGTTCCCATCAATGAAATGAATGGAATGGGAGTCAGTTGTTTCCAGATCAAGCTAGGTCAAGAGCAGGTAAGACTTGTGAAACTTTTATTTCCAATTCTGTCAGCTGGAAGGAGAGTTGTATGAGGTCTTAGCTGTAGCATAGCCACAAGATAGAAAGGTTCTGGGTTCCCAGGTGGCACTAGTTGTAAAGAACCCACCTGCCAATGCAGGAGACATAAGAGATGCAGATTCGATCCCTGGGTCAGGAAGATCCCCTGAAGGAGGGCATGGCAACCCACTCCAGTATTCTTCCCTGGGAAATTCCATGGACAGAGGAGCCTGGTGGGGCTACAGTCCATACGGTTGCGAAGAGTTGGAAGTGACTGAGCACAAGCAGAGGAAAGGCTGCCAGTCAGCAATGTGCATGGCGCACTGTTACTGGAGTGAGAAACATTGATTGTGTTAAACCGCTGACATTGGGGGGCGGGGGTTGTTTGTTAGAGAACCAAGTGTTATCCAAAATGTACAGCCCAAGTTTATATGAGCTTACCTTTACAATGGGCATGATACAGTGTTAAAGTTCTCTAAATGTGTCTTCTAGCATCATGATAACTAGCGATCTCATTAAACCTGCTGCGCTTGCGATGCAACAGCACTGAGATAGGTGAAGATACCAAATCCCTGGATGTCACAGCTCAGGGAAGAAGGATTAGCAGGAGTGGTAGGTCTGTCTTTTAGCTTGTTTTCATCTCTAGCTGTACAGTGCGAAACTGACTTTGCTCTTCTACGTTCAGACAGCAGAGTCTCAGTTCTCCACAAAATTCCCCCAAAGTTCAGGAACCATTTCAGAAACAGAGGATCTAGAACAATGAGTGGTTAACTCTGAAGCCAGAGAAACAGATGGAGAGAAGTACTGAGGTTGATTTGCATTCCCTGATTTTCGCAGGCAAAGCTTTGATTGACTACATGATTTCTTGTCCCTTCATAGTACCATTTGTCTGTGAAATACATCAGAAAGACTCTAATAATGGATGATATTGATTTAATGGGGGATTTTCATGAAGAACAGACTTTTCCGAGATGCTACAATACTTATTTGAAACATATTGATATTTTTAGTGGTTGACTGCATCCATGCTGAGCAGCTTCCAGATTTATAAGGATACACGCTTGTAATGGGGGAAAAGACCATGAAGATCATTAAGAATCTAAAATTAAATTGGGAATCTTTAAGAACTTTAAAGTCTTAATCAGAAAGTAGCTGTCAAGAGGGCCCCAGGTATAAACTCTGGGATTTCCAGCCATAGCATGATTGTCTTAGAAAACAAGAAAAGACAATTCATTGTTAGCTATTTTAACACAAGAACTCATCCCAAAAGGAAATGTCCTGGCTTTACTCCAACCTTGGGTATCTCCAGCAAGTGTTATTGCTACTTTTGTGGTTACCCCTCTATCAGAGGGCTACCAAGATGGCAGAGTAGAAGCACATGTGCTCATCTTCTCCTGCAAAACCATCAAAATCGCAACTAGCTGTTAAACAATCATTGACAAGAGGACGTTAAGACCCACCGAAAAAAGATACCCCTCATCCAAGGACAAAGGAGAAGCCACAATCACGTTAAAATCATATCCCATACCCACCGAATAGGGACCCACAAATGGAGGACAATAATACAAAAGAAATTATTGCACTGTTGCGAAGATTCTAGGCTCCCACATCAGACTTCCCAACTTGGGGATCTGGCAAAGGGACTAGGAATCCCCAGGGATTCTGAATTTGAAGGACAGTGGGATTTAATTACAGAATTTCCACAGGACTGTGGGAAACAGACACTCTTGGAGGATGAAACTTTGTGCATACCAAGACCCAGGTGAAAGGAGTGACCTCACAAGGGACTGACCCAGACTTACCCATGACTGTTTGAGGGCCTTCTGCAGAGGAGGAGGTCATCAGTGGCCTGCTGTGAGGATAGGAACACTGGCAACAACAGGCCTGGGAGGCACATGTTGGCGTCAGTGCTCTTGGAGGCCACCACTAGCCATACCATAGAGCCTGCAGACTCCAGGACTAGGCCATCTCAGGCCAAACCACAGGGAGGGCGCCCAGGCCCATCCGTCAGTAGACATTGGAATAAAGATTTACTGAGCATGGCCCTGCCCACTAGAGCAAGACCCATTTTCCCCACAGCCAGTACCCCCATCAGGAAGCTTTCACAAGCCTCTTATCCTCACCCATCAGAGGGCAGACAGAAGACCCAAGAACTATGATGCCACAGCCTCCAGAACAAAAACCACAGTCACAGAAAGCTAACGGAAATGATCATATAGATCACAGCCTTGTGTAACTTAATGAAACTATGAGCCATGCCTTACTCAAGACAGATAGGTCACGGTGGAGAGTTCTGACAAAATGTGGTCCACTGGAGAAGGGAATGGCAAACCACTCCGGTATTCTTGCATCAAGAACCCCATGAAGAGTACGAAAAGGCAAGAAAAAACAATGTGATACTGGAAAAAGAGACCCTTAGGTCTGCAGGTGTCCAATATGCCACTGTGGAAGAGCAGAGGACAATTACTAAGAGCTGCAGAAAGAATAAACAGGCTGGGTCAAAGCCGAAAGAGCACTGAATATGTCTGGTGGTCAAAGTAAAGTCCAATGCTGTAAAGAGCAATATTGCATCCGACCTGGAAGGGTAGGTTCAGGAATCAAGGTAAACTGGACATGGTCAAACAGGAGATGGCAAGAGTGAACACTGACATTTTAGGAATCAATGAACTAAAATGAACCAGAATAGGTGAATTTAATTCAGATGGCCATTATATCTACTACTATGGGCAAGAATTTTTGCATAGTTTGTTGTGATCCACACAGTCAAAGGCTTTGGCATAGTCAATAAAAGAGAAATAGATATTTTTCTGGAACTCTCTTGCTTTTTTTTTGATGATCCAACAGATGTTGGCAATTTGATCTCTGGTTCCTCTGCCTTTTCTAAATCCAGCTTGACCATCTGGAAGTTCACAGTTCATGTACTGTTAAAGCCTGGCTTGGATCACAACAAACAAACTCTGTGGATCACAACAAACTGTGGAAAATTCTTTAAGAGATGGGAATACCACACCACCTGACCTTCCTCCTGAAAAATCTGTATGCAGCTCAAGAAGCAACAGTTAGAACTGGACATGGAACAACAGACTGGTTCCAAATTGGGAAAGAAGTATGTCAAGGCTGCATATTGTCACCCTGCTTATTTAACTTATATGCAGAGTACATCACACAAAATTCCAAGCTGGATGAAGAACAAGGTGGAATCAAGATTGCTTGGAGAAATGTCAATAACCTCAGATATGCAGAGGACACCAGTGAAGAAGAACTAAAAAGCCTCTTGATGAAAGTGAAAGAGGAGAGTGAAAAAGTTGGCTTAAAACTCAACATTCAGAAAACGAAGATCATGGCATTCGGTCCCATCACTTCATGGCAAATAGGGAAACAATGGAAACAGTGAGAAACTTTATTTTTGGGGGTTCCAAAATCACTGCAGATAGTGACTACAACCATGAATTTAAAAGATGTTTGTTCCTTGGAAGGAAAGCTATGATCAACCTAGATAACATACTAAAAAACAGAGCCATTGCTTTGCCAACAAAGATCGGTCTAGTCAAAGCTAAGGTTTTTCCAGTAGTCATGTATGGATGTGAGAGCTGGTTATAAAGAAAGGTGAGTGCTAAAGAATTGATGCTTTTGAACTGTGGTGCTGGAAAAGACTTTTGAGAATCCCTTGGACTGCAAGGAGATCCAACCAGTCCATCCTAAAGGAAATCAGTCCTGAATATTCATTAGAAGGACTGATGTTGAAGTTGAAACTCCAATATTTTGGCCATCTGATGCGAAAAACCAACTCACTGGAAAAGACCCTGATGGTGGGAAAGATTGAAAGTGGGAGGAGAAGGGGACGACAGAGGATGAAATGATTGGATGGCATCACTGACTCGATGGACATGAGTTTGAGTAAGCTCTGAGAGTTGATGATGGACAGGGAAGCCTGGTGTGCTGCAGTTCATGGGGTCACAGAGTCAGACATGTCTGAGCGACTGAACGGACTTATGGACAAAAATCCCTTAGAAGAAATGGCATAACCTTCATTGTCAACAAAAAACTCCAAAATGCAGTACTTGAGGGCAATCTCAAAAACAACAGAATGATCTCAGTTTGTTTCCAAGGTAAACCATTCAACATCACAGTGGTCCAAGTCTATGCTCCAACCACTGATGCTGAAGAAGTTGAAGTTGACTGATTCTATGAAGACCTACAAGACTTTCTAGAGCTAACACCAAAAAAGATGTACTTTTCATCACAGGAGATTAGAATGCAAAAGTAGGAAGTCAAGACATACCTGGAATAACAGGCAAGTTTGGCCTTGGAGTACAAAATGAAGCAGGGCAAAGGCTAACAGAGTTTTGTCAAGAGAACACACTGGTCATAACAAACACTCTTTTCCAGCAATACAAGAGACAATTCTACACATGGACATCACCAGATGGTCAATATCAAAATCATACTGATTATATTCTTTGTAGCCAAAGATGGAGAACTTGGACTCTGTACGGAGATGGACTCTATACAGTCAGCAAAAGCAAGACATGGAGCTACCTGTGGCTCATATCATCAGCTCCTTATTGCAAAATTCAGGCTTAAATAGAAGAAAGTAGTGAAAATCAGTAGTACGGACTAGTATGCCAATCGATATTACCTAAATCAAATCCATTATGATTATATAGTAGATGTGACAAATAGATTCAAGGGATTAGATCTGGTAGACAGAACATCTGAAGAACTGTGAACAGAGGTTCGTAACATTGTACAAGAGGTGGTGACCAAACCATCCCAAAGAAAAAGAAATGAAAGAAGGCAAAGTGTTGTGTGAGGAGGCCTTATAGATATCTGAAAAAAGAAGAGAAACAAACAGCAAAGGAGAAAGGGAAAAGATACACCAACTGAACGTAAAGTTCCAGAGAAGAGCAAGGAGGGATTTTTTTTAAAAGCCTTCTTTAAATGAACAATGCAAAGAAATAGAGGAAAACAACACAATGGGAAAGACCAGAGATCTCTTCAAGAAAATTGGAGATACCAAGGGAACATTTTATGCAAAGATGGGCACATTAAAGGACAGAAATGGCAAGGACCTAACAGAAACAGAAGATATTAAGAAGAGGTGGAAAGAATACACAGAATAACTATACAAAAAAGTCTTAATGATCCAGATAACCATGGTCATTTACCAAGAGCCAGACATCCTGCAGTGTGAATTCAAGGGGTCTTTAGGAAGCATCACCACGATGCTGGAAAAGATTGAAAGAGGAGGAGAAGGAGGCAACAGAGGATAAGATGGTTGGATGGTATCACTGACTCAATGCACATGAGTTTGTGCAAACTCCAGGTGATAGTGAAGGACAGGGAAGCCTGAAGTGCTCCAGTCCATGGAGTCCCAAAGAGTCAGACACGACTTAGTGACAGATCAGCAACCAAACAACAACAACAGCTATCAGAGTCCAAGAAACACCACAGAGCTAAATGATGGAATTATATGAGCAAGACAAAGAGAGACAGCATGAAAAGCAACATCTTCATCACCAACTGAGTTTTCATCTTCTAAATGTATCACTAGTCCCCTGGGCCTGGAATAGTCTCAGCTATCCATGCTTGAACATCTCTGTAAGCAACTGCACAATAAGTCTAACTTGAGGTGCACCATTGAGTTAAAGGAGTTAAAGTTCACATTCATTGGCTCATTCATTCATTAATACCTATTCCCTGAGGCCTGCTCTGTGACAGGCCCTGGGGATACAGGAAGAGATGAACAAAGCCTCATCCAAGCCTCAGATATCATAGTCTAGCAGAGGATATACAGGCAGATAAGGACAATCCAGTTTGAGCAGCATGAATAGAAATGTGCTGTTGTAGAGTATTTAATGGCACATGGAAATGTTCAATACATAGCAGATTATTAAAAAAGAAAGCATTGATTCACTATTATACAAAAAAATGATAATGCAAGAGTATTTTTGCCAAGAAAAATTTGGAGACTTCTACTCAAGATGCCATTGTAAGTTCATACTTTGAGCTTTGTCTGGCCACATCATCCTTCCCTGTCCCATTCTCCACACACACCAATGTGAAATGACATATAAAGAGAAAATGTAAAAGAAAATATAGCTACACTCCAAAACGAAATAACATCTCTGGACTTAAAATGGTATAGAAAAAGTAGTGAGCAGGGATGCAGTGTGCAGAAGGGTCCACAGGGCACTGGTTTTGAAAGCAACCAAAAGTGTCTAGGAGTTCACTGCCTGCTGGATCATGAGTACAGGAATACAGCACACAATACAGAAAAAGGATCAAGGCTTTCTGCTTGAGAACAGAGGCAGAAACTGATGATTCACTGTACCTGCAGCTACCGCGTACATAAAGCTGCCCCAAACATCCAGGCAGGGAAGCAGAACAAACTACTCATCCAAGTCTTGGGCCAGGATGCTCATGGTCTTATGGTTGGACCTGCAATAGTCCCAGTATCACAGACGAGAGGGGAGCCCTATGCTAGACTCTGGGCCTGGGAGCTTGGATGGAGGCAAGTGCAAAATCATAAGATGGAGACTTTCAAATAAATATGTTTATAGGCCTCTAAGAGAGAAAGGGCTTCCCTGATAGTCAGTGGTAAAGAATCTACCTGCAATGCACCAGACAGGGGTTCAATCCCTGGCTCGGGAAGATCCCTAGAGGAAGAGATGGTAACCCACTCCAGTATTCTAGCCTGGGAAATCCTAAGGACTGAGGAGCCTGGCGGGCTACAGACCATGGCGTCGCAAAGAGTTGGACATGACTGAGTGACTAAACAACAAGAGAAAGGGAAGAGTAACTGATAAAATGAACAACAAATTATGAAAAAGATATATGGAGAAATAAAATATACATTAGAAATAGAAATGATATATGAATATATGCAGAAAATACATATAGAAAGAGAGACAGATACTAAGACAGAAAGAGACAGAGACAGAGAGGCACTTATATGGAGACTAAAATAAAACTCAATAGATGGGAAAGAGGTAACAGTCAAACAGCAAATTAGTAAACTGGAGGATAACACTGAAGAACCCATCTAAAAGTCAGCACAGAGAAACAGAGATTAAAAAAAAAAGAAGAAAATTTGTCATTTGCAACAACATGGATGGAATTGGGGGTATTATGCTAAGTGAAATAAGTGAGGCAGAGAAAGATAAATATTGTATGATACTTATATGTAGAATTTATAAAATAAAACAAACTAGTGAATACAACAGAAAGAAAGAGACTCATGAATATAGAGAACAAACTAGTGTTTACCAGTGGGGAGAGGGAAGTAGGTAGGGGAAATATAGGGGTAAGGGGTTAAGAGATACAATGTATTGTGTGTAAAACTGTACTAAGATCAAGGCATCTGGCCCATCACTTCATGGCAAATAGATGGGGGAAAAATGGAAATAGTGACAGACTATTTTCTTGGGCTCCAAAATCACTGCAGATGGTGACTGCAGTCATGAAATTAAAAGATGTTTGCTCCTGGAAAGAAAAGCTACGACAAACCTAGACAGCATATTAAAAAGCAGAGGCATCACTTTGCCAACAAAGGCCTGTATCGTCAAACCTATTGTTTTTCCAGTAGTCATATACAGATGTAAGAGTTGAACCATAAGGAAGGCTGAGTGCCAAAGAATTGGTGCTTTTGAACTGTGGTGTTGGAGAAGACTCTTGAGAGTCCTTGGACAGCAAAGGAGATCAAACCAGTCAATCCTAAAGGAAATCAACACTGACTATTCATTGGAAGGACTGATGCTGAAGCTGAAGCTCCAATCCTTTGGTCACCTGATGTGAAGAGTTGATTCATTGGAAAAGACACTGATGCTGGGAAATATTGAAGGCAGGAAGAGAAGGGGATGATATAGGATAGATAGTTGGATGGCATCATTGACTCAATGGACATGAATCTGAGCAAACTCCAGGAGATAGTGAAGGACAGGGAAGGCTGGTGTGCTGCATGCAGTCCATGGGGTCGCAAAAAGTCAGACATGAATGAGCGACTGAACAGCAACAACAAATGTATAAAATACATAAGCTACAAGGATGTATTTGTACAGCACAGCCAGTATTTTATAATAACTATAAATGATGTATAACTTTCAAAAATTGTGAATCACTATATTGTATACCTATAATTTATATAACATTGTACATCAACTATACCTTACAAAAAATAACCATAATATTTTTCAAATGGCCATTTATAGGGAAAGAGGGGACACAGGATGAGAGTAAAGAGATAAAAGTCATACCTCTTGGAGTTATATATTCAGATTGCATATTGAACTTTGGAGTGATATAAATTTTTTGAAAATTTATAATTTAAATTTAATTATAATGCAAAATTAAATGAAACTGAAAACAAAAACCATTCCTATAAACTGAAAATGAACTTGAACAAATGAACTGTGTTATTGAGTCGGTGGCAGAAACACACAGAATGGAATTGTTCCAAGCGGCAGTAATTTCACTGTTCATCCCTAGTGGGATATACTCTAGGACCAAAAAAAAAAAAAGAACTAACCAAACAAGAACAACAAAAAAACACACAACCAAACCCCAAACCCCCAAAACAGCAAAACAGCAAACAAACAAAAAACTTCTTGTACTGTCTTCAGTTATCATATTGGTAATTGACAAATTGGTTTCATTGAAGATTTTCTTGGTAGTCTAGTAGTTAAAAATCCACCTTGCAAATCATCCACCCTCTCCCTCTCCCACAGAGTTCAAAAGACTGTTCTATACATCTGTGTCTGATATATGGTAAAACCAATACAATATTGTAAAGTAATTAACCTCCAATTAAAAAATAAATTTACATTTTAAAAAAAAATCCACCTTGCAATGCAAGGAACATGGATTCAATCCCTGGTCAGGGAAGTAAGATCTTAAATGTTGCACATTGCAACTAGAGAGAAGCCCACACGCTGCAACTAAGACCCAAGGAAGCCAAAAATAGATATATAATTTTTTTAAAAAATTGGTATTATTCTTCTGAATCTATTATACATTTATCTATCAATAGGTTATAAAGCAAGTAAGGACTTATGTCAATGTCATTAGCAATTGAGATTTTCTGTACAAGACAGCAGTAATAGAAACATACTTTTTAAAAAAGTATAAAATCTATAATCCTGAGTTTGAATTGCAAATATTAGTATAAATTTATAATGTATTTGGATTCTGATTTGAATAAACCAAGTGTAGGTGGTGCTAGTGGAAAAGAATCCACCTGCCAATGCAGGAGCCACAGAAGTGGGTTTGATCCCTGGGTCAGGAGGATACTTTGAAGTAGGAAATGGCAACCCACTCCAATATTCTTGCCTGGAGAATCTCATGGACAGAGGAGCCTGGTGGGCTATTGAGTGTCATACAGAGTGGAGTAAGTCAGAAAGAGAAAAACAAATATCTTATATTAACACATATATATGGAATCTAGAAAAATGGTATAGATGATCTTATTTATAAAGCAAAAGGAGAGACACAGATGTAGAGAACAAACGTGGATATAAAGGGGGAAAAGGGGTGGGAGGAACCGGGAGACTGTTATTTACAAATAAATACACTGCTGCTGCTGCTGCTGCTAAGTTGCTTCAGTCGTGTCTGACTCTGTGAGACCCCATAGACGGCAGCCCACCAGGCTCCCCCGTCCCTGGGATTCTCCAGGCAAGAACACTGGAGTGGGTTGCCATTTCCTTCTCCAATGCATGAAAGTGAAAAGTGAAGTGAAGTTGGTCAGTCATGTCCGACTCTTAGTGATCCCATTGACTGCAGCCCACCAGGCTCCTCCGTCCATGGGATTTTCCAGGCAGGAGTATTGGAGTGGGGTGCCATTGCCTTCTCCGATAAATACACTACTATGTATAAAATAGATAATTAATAATAACCTACTGTATAGCACCGGGAACTCTACTCAGTGCTCTGTGGTGACCTGAATGGGAAAAAGTTCAAAAAGGAGGGGATACATGTTTATGTATGGCTGATTGATTTTGCGGTACAGCAAAAACTAATACAACATTGTAAAGCAACTATACTCCAATAAAATTAATTTTTTAAAAGTCAAAGAGAAGTTAATATGTTTTAAAAGTTTATAGCCTGGGAGTAAGCAAAATCATTCACTATATCAAGACTTCATATCAAGATAAACTGGTATAGTGTTCAAGTCTAAAGGTAAGATAAAAACATGCTTTTTTTCATATAAGAAATAAGAGAGGCTTCCACCAACACTCATGGCAGAGCTTCTCCCTCCCACACTTCCTTCCTGGAAGGGGCTTTGGGAAGTCATAAGAAAGAGCTGGAGGCCTTTGATGTAAAATCTCAGAGAATTATTCCATAAACATTGGTAAACATCAACTAAAGTTTTACTTATTTACAGATGTTTCACTGAGGGCTTTCCTTCCAGGTCGATCAAGAGGAAAACAGGAAGAAATCAACATGATCTGAGTGAGAGAGGCCTATGGAGAGGCCAGAGGAGAAACAAAACTAAGACCAAAAAGTAGAGACATGAGAATGCTCAGTGAAGTTCATGTTGTTTTAGACTCAGAAAAAGAAAAAAAAAAAAAAACAAACAGGGCAAAACAAAACAAGACAAAGAGGGTGAAGAGAGATTTTCAAATGCCTACAAGTGCTTATCATGTGATTATTGGTGATTTTTGTTTTCTTTTTATGTGTTTTTGTAAGTTTTGAGCATTATGATATGTTTTTAATAATAACAATAAAGATATTTCTTCAAAAATGAAAGAAAACAAAATTTAAAAACTACCTTTATCTTTCTAGAATTCCGAGGGATAGAGTTGTTGAGTACAGTATAATCTCTTTTTATCCTCCCCCAACACTTCCCTACCCTCTTTTGAAGCTCAGTCATATCCTACTCTTTGTGACCCCATGGACCATGGAATTTTCCAGGCCAGAATACTGTGGGTAACCTTTCCCTTCCCCAGAGGATCTTCCCAACCCAGGGATCAAACTCAGGTCTCTCGTATTGCAGGCAGATTCTTTACCAGCTGAGCCACCAGGGAAGCCCTCCTTTGAAGCTAGGTTTGGTTATGTGACTTTATTGGCCCATGAGGTATGAGTGCCAGTTAACTTGCCACTTCTGGGTGAAATTTGCTGAATTGTCTTCCTCTTACTGAGGTTATGATGAGATCTCACGCTGAGGTGAAACCTCCATTGTCCTGAGTCTCAGAAAGGCTGTGACCAGTATAGGAACTCTGCTGACCCCTGGTGAACACACAGTAGGAGCAAAACCCAGACCTGTGTTATATTGCACTACTCAAACTGGGGAGCTCTGCTCATCACAGCCATACAGAGATCCTCTTGAGAAATGTGTGCAGGTGATGTCCTATTGTAGTTCAGGTTTCTCATTTTCCTCCTGATAAATTTGAGAAACAAATGAACTGGAGCAGAGAATAAGCCTCACCTATCGTCTTTCAAATTTCAGGCTTAAGATCACCTGATGACTTAGGTGTAAATTTTTAAGCGCTTCATGCTTAGAAGATTTGCTCCAATGGCCAAGGCTTCAGAAGGATCGGTTCCTGTTATTTACTCATAAAATGTCTCCAGTGCTCACAGAGCAAAAAAATCTCAGGATTGCTGCACATTAAGCCTTCTTTTTCTCCACACAAATGGCTAATTGCCTTGGAATCCCAGAGGCAGTGCAAGGCAGAAGGGAGATGGAGAATAAAAGAAAATTGCTTTAAATGGGCTAAATATACCTATGAAGAAAAAAAAAGCAAATTTTCCTACAAGGCGAGTGCATCAATTAAACTTTCAATGGGGAGATCTTACTTATGCTCTCGGCATTAGTCTGGAATATATATTACGGAACTCTATTTACTTCTCTAATTAATATAAATGAGCAGTTACCATAGCAATTATTGCATTATATGATGCACATAAAACTCTGGCTATGCTTAGAGCTAGGGTCAACATTTTAAATCACTCTTGACTCATCATGAATCAAATGTCCCTTTCCAGATATTCCGATGTGTGAAGGTTGAGCATTTATTAGTAATAATGGAATGTAGAATTAACGTAGCACATTAGATCTTCAAAGTGCTTCAACTATTTTAACCAGTGAAACTCCACGGTGCCTCTTCTGTGAGCCTCTGCATTGCTCATCTTTCCAATAGGGAGCTAGAATGAGGCCTGCTGAAGGGTCCTGGGAGTCATTCCTAGAGAAAGGAGTGACATTCTTTCCTATGGTTTGGAAATGCAAAGTAGAGGGTTTTACTATTTGTTACAGGAATGACAGAAGAAAGAAGAATTTACATCTCACCAGAATTCACAGCATCATTTTGGTCTATGCTTGAGATGTTAGAAGCCTGGAGTAGCCAGGAGGAGGTGATGGGGGAGGGAGTTTGGCCTGGAATCCAGACCCATGGCCTGGGACTCAGCCAGGGAGGGAGACCAATGCCCAATGTCCACTCTCCCTCTGACAGGTACGCCTCTCTGCACCACTTCTGCAGTGGGTCCCTTCCCACCCGAGGCCCACACAGTGCTCCTCACAACTCAAGGGTGCCTCCTCTGCTCTGGGTGGGCTTGGATTCTGCTGTGATCTCTCCAGCAGCTGGTTCACAGCCTGAGTCTGATTAGGAGTCAGCTTTGTGGGCATGCAGCCTGGGTAGCTGCCCACGCTTCTGAGTTGAGAAGGGCTCTGGGCTTGGCTTAATGTTCTCTGGCCACTGTCTTGAAATTCTAAATCAGTTCATCTCTGCCTTTACATTTCGTAAGTGTAGTCTGGTGGGCTAGTAAACCCGGGAGCCTCACCTCATCTCCCATCCCTCATTCCCTCCCTGCTTTTGGGGCCCTGGTCCTCCTGGGCACCACCTGGCCTCTCCCTCCATGCCCCTCCCAGAAACCACTCCTGCCTTTTATCCCCAGCTGGAGCTGGGGGTTCAGTTCAGTTCAGTTCAGTTGCTCAGTCGTGTCCGACTCTTTGCGATCCCATGAATCGCAGCACGCCAGGCCTCCCTGTCCATCACCAACTCCTGGAGTTCACTCAGACTCATGTCCATTGAGTCCGTGATGCCATCCAGCCATCTCATCCTCGGTCGTCCCCTTCTCCTCCTGCCCCCAATCCCTCCCAGCATCAGGGTCTTTTCCAATGAGTCAACTCTTCGCATGAGGTGGCCAAAGTACTGGAGCTTCAGTTTTAGCATCACTCCTTCCAAAGAAATCCCAGGGTTGATCTCCTTCAGAATGGACTGGTTGGGTAGGCATGGGGAAAGGCAGAACTATGCATGCATGTACTATGTAGTGTCAGGGTGGGATGTGGCAGCTACAGTCCCTGCTCCAGGCTGGCAGCACCATCACATATTCAGCAAGTAGGCAGAGGTGAGCCTGTATCTGCCTTGAGCCAGGGATTAAGTCTGTCCTGGAGTGGAAGTCTCCTGTATGCCATGGGGGTGGAGTGGTGATTTGGGTGGCAAAGAGAAATGCCCAGCTTGACTTCCTGCCCTCAAGCCAGGGCCCTGTGTGGACATCTGCCAGTTGGATAGGAGAAGGAATCTGGGAGCTGGGCATTGTGTGCCCTCATGGCACCTTCAAGGGTCTATACTTGCCTCATAAGTATCAAGTGAATGTGACATTAAAGAATAAATAAAGATCACCAGTATAGGTCCAGAGAGATGGTGGAAAGAAGGAAATAAGTTTTATATTTTTGTTACTTTAATGGCACCTTACCTGACTTTTGAACAAGGGGCCTCAAGTTTTAAATTGCTGTGGGTATTGCAAGTTAGGTAGCTGGCCCTGGCCTCAGCAGAGATTGATCAATAATAGTAGCTATTGTTTATTGAGCAGTTACCCTGGTTGGCATTGTGCTAGGTGATTTACATGCATCATCTCACCTAATCCTTCAGACAAGCTTGAGAGGTAGATATCACTTCTTACTACCTCTATAACTCTTGAATTTGGAGTCCAAGTTACTTAGCTTTTATATACCTCAGTTTTTTCATCTGTAAAATGGAATGTATTAGATTAACTCTATGAAATTGCATTTTTGTAGGTCAGAAATGGTCAAATAATGGTAATTTTGTATGATTCAACTTAACATTACCTTGCTCATTGAATTGTAGGGAATATTCAATGATACAGCCCAGGAAAAGTTTTGAGAAAAATAAAAATCCTCAACTCAGAATAAGCACTCAACTAATATTCACTACTGGGCTTTTATTATTAGTGGTCATCTTATTAGTAGTGAAAAAATTGTTTTATACAACACAGGGACTCTTAGAAGTTAAGTGACTCAGCTAGAAAGTGGTGGATCTGAGATGGGAACCCAGGCCTTCATACTTGGGCAGCATCATCTTGTTCCTATGGACTGTCTGGAGAAAGCACAGGGCTCTTCCCATCCTGGTGCGACCTTGGCCTAGGGAAGTGTGTCCCAAGGTGAGGTGTATCCTGTGTCTGAGGCTGACCCAGAGTTTAGAATCCAACCTTCATGCTGTCCCTCAAAGCACATTGCTTTTTCCTCATCTCTAAAATGAGAGCACTTTCTGCAACCTGAAAACGCATTGTGTTTGCATGCATCGAGGGAGGGAGGTTAGCTTGCCAGAAAGGTATTGTCTACAGAGACTATGGGCTTCCCTTGTGGCTCAGCTGGTAAAGAATCCGCCTGCAATGCAGGAAACCTGGGTTCAATTCCTGGGTTGGGAAGATCCCCTGGAGAAGGGAAAGGCTACCCACTCCAGTATTCTGACCTGGAGAATTTCATGGATTGTATAGTCCATAGGGGCGCAAAGAGTCAGACATGACTGAGATTTTCACTCACTAGTTTCTTTCTATTAGCTGAGGATGAACTGGAAAAAAGAGTAAAAGTTCATGTTGGATAAATCTCAAAAGTTCAGAAAGCTCCCAAGACTCCCACTAAATTTTCTTAATCTTCAACTGCTTTGCTTTCTGTGCGCTGATCCACATTTGCAAAGAGGAGCTGCTCTTCCCTGAGGTTGCCAGGCCTCAGAGTGGACTCCATTCAAATCAGAGAGCTGATGGGCAGGGGCCAGTGGAGAAAGAGATTTAAAAAATGAAAGGACTCTGGAAAAAAACAAATGTGATACTAAATCTTCCTGGTATGCTCTGAGTTATGGTCACTGTTTCTCTTACTCATGGAAGAGTGAACAAAAACGTCTTTTCCACTCTCATTTCCAAGAGTTTCCTGACACAGTCATTCCAGCAGTCTTGTGGAGTAGTTTTGAAAAGCACATTTTCACCCAGCCTCAGTCCTCAGAGGCTGCCCTTGACGAGCAAGGGAGGAGGTAAGTAAAGTGACATTGAAATGTCTCATGTTGAATTGTGTCCTTCGACCTAAGGCAGTTGTGGGTGGGAAAGCTCATGATGCCATCTTAGAATCATGAGCCCCACTTCCATACCCTCACCCCATTCCCTTTCCTGGGTCTGTTTCTCCATCAGGAAAGTGAGGGCCTGGATGCAGTGTCTAAACAATCCTTCAGATTCAACATCTTACTTCAAAACTTTCAGCAACAGTAATAATCATAGAACATGTTATTAAGAATTTATGATATGCACTGTCAGCACTTGTGTGAACTTAGGGCAAATTACTTACGTTCTCTGTGTCTCAGTTTCCTCATCTGCAACAGGTGGAAACCTGACTCACTTCCCACATAGAGGGTTGTCATGAGAATTAAATGAATTCGTCCGGGTAAAATCCTATGTGCCTGCCACATCAGAAGGCCTCAAGAAATGTTCCCTGTTATTAGTATGCTGTTCCAGGTATAATGTGATATGTTTCATGCAGATGTAGACTGTCTCTGCCTCTTCCCCTAATGCCAAAATCACTGCTCAAATTAGTAAATCTGGATGTGGGGAAATAGGATGCCTCCAGGGCAACAGAATCAGAAAAAAAATAAGAATACTTTAATTAAAAAACAAGATTTTTAAACATTTTAAATGTCTTTATTATTTAATCTATACTCAAAGATAAATGTCCATGAGAAGGAGTAATGTCTTCACAAAAGTTCTGAGAGCTGCAGCCCCTGAACTGCATGTGTCCCCAGCTAGGAATACCTGGCCAAGATGATGTCAATTGACTTTCCTGCTGTGACTTCTTTGGGGATCCTGGGGCAGATCTAGGTAGAGTAGAAAGTGCGTAAGAGCCTGGGTCCTCCTCCCAGCTCTACTGTCTCTAGCTTTGGGCCTGGGAGTAAGGCTTCTGTTCTTTGAGCCTTCATTTCTCTGACTAGGAAATGAGGGGCAGACCAGCTAGTCTTAAAGAACAGTCTTGCCACCATAAGATTAAATAGTTATAAATGAAATTGTATTCATAAACTTGTACTGATGGCTCTGACTTCTTTAAGGAAATTGCTACTTTTTTAAACAATATAATTTACATCCTTCCAGGGTGGCAATCCCTGTTATGAGCTGACTGTATTCCTCCCAAATTCATATGCTGAAGCCTTAATCCCCAACAAAATGGTACTGGAGGTGGGGCCTTTGGGAGTCAATTAGGTCATGAGGGTGGAACCCTCAGGATGGGATTAGAACCCTTACAAGGAGAGACACTGAGGAGACAACCAGCCCCTGTCTTTTCCCTGTGAAGATACAATAAGAAGACAGCCATCTATAAACAAGAGGGCTCACACCAGAAGCAACCATCATGGCACCCTGATCTTGGATTTCCAGCTTCCAGAACTATGAAAAATATAATTGGGTTGTTTAAGCCCACCCATTGTATGATATTTTTCTCAAAGCAACCTGAGTTGACTAAGACAAGCCTCACACCAGAAGGAGACCCTTCAAGTGAGAACATTGACTCTCTAAGCTATACCTTACCCTAAACTGAAACCCAAGAGGCCCATTAGTCATCTGACCTTCTCACTGATTCCTGATGTGGCTCATACATTGGCCTTGTTGGAGGTTGAAGTGGGCATGGTGGTGGCAGCGGGCCTGTCCTGTTATCCATCATTCTGGCTCGAGTGTAGACATGGGACTTTGCCCACAACAGAGACATGGCTGGTGCATTTACATAAGACTTTATAGGACTTTATTAAGGACTCAAGAATAGCAATGGGGAAATTAACAAAACTAGGCTAGGAATCTAGACATTTATCTTGCAACTTTTGTTTTATTCTCTGGAGAGTATATTGGCCCTGTCCCATCTTAGTTCCCAGCCCACCTACAATCTCCAAAAGCAATCTCGGCAAGCACCCAGAAGTAGTAGCTCAGAGAGACAGCTCTAACCAGGAGACTCAGAAATGCCAGCAAAACGAATACAGTATTGTAAAGCAAAACAAACTAAAAAATAAAAATTAATTTAAAAAAAAGAAAAAAAAAGAAATGCCAGTTTAAAGAGAACTCATGTCCCCTTACCCTTTGCTGCCCTCCACAAGGCCACTACATACTTATCATCCAAGAATCCACCTTTTCTAAGAATAGACCCAGGGAATCAGGGCAGACCACAGCTACCAGGACTCAGACCACAGCTACCAGGACTCAGACCCTGGATTGGAATGGAAAAATGTGATGGCTCCTTACAGCTACAATAAGAGCTGACAAATGTGAGTGTCTGTGATGTCCTGGCATTGTTCTAAGCATGTTACACTTGGCAGCTAATGTATTTCTCATAACAAGGCTATGGGATTGATACTATTATCCTCCTTTAACATATGAGAAAATTGAGGCCCAGAGAGTGGTAGTAGCTTGTCCAAGGTCACAAAGCAAATCATAATAGAGCTGGGATTCAAGCCCAGGCAGTCTGTCTAGAGCCCACATGTATAACTGCTACACTGTGTGGACACACACCCAGAAACAGTGCAGAGCTAAGTAGGCCCTGAGGTGAATTAGAGCAAAGGGCTCAGATCTAGTAGGTGTTAGAAAAATAGCCACCTTACCTTGCACTGCTCAGAAGCTAGAGAAGAGAGACAGACATGTGGACAACTAACAGAATATGATGCCACATAGCCCAGGGGGCAGTTACTGCTCCCCTTGCAGTGCTTACAGAGAGCATCAAAGAAGAGGAGACTTCTCTGTCCATAGACAGAAGAATGGATAAAGATGTAGTCTATATATACAATGGAAAATTCCTCAGCCACAAAAAAAAAATAATGCCACCTACAGCAACATGGATGACCTATAGATTATTATACTAAGTGAAGTAAGTCAAAGACAAATATTATATTATATTGCTTATATGTGGAATCTAGAAAATGACGCAAATGAACTTATTCACAAGACAGAAACAGACTCATGGACTTAGAAAACAAGCTTATGGTTACCAAAGGGGAAACAGGGAAAGGATAAATTAAAAGTTTTGGATTAAAAGACATAAACTATTAGATATAAAGTGCATAAACAATAATATCCTACTTTACGGCAAAGGGAAGTATATTCAATATCCTGTGATAAGCCATAATGGAATATATATATATATATAAAAATCACTTTGCTGTACACATGAAATTAACACAACATTGTAAATCAACTATACTCCAATAAATAAATATTTTTTTTAAAAAAATAGAAGGAGACTTTTGCATTAGATGTAAAGCTTAAAATAACTTAAAACAATTACTGGGGCTTTCCTCCAGAGTAAGCAGACCAAGTCTCCCAGAGCCACTGCTGACACACACACAGAGTAAATTTTCCTTCAGTATTTTGATGAAATTCTGTAAAGTAGGCCACATTTCATATGTTAAGAAATTATTGCAGAAAAAAACACAGAAATTTAAAATGCATAAATATCTTCATACCCATTAGGAGAGCTACTATGAAAAAATAGGAAATAACATGTGGTAGTGAGGATATGGAGAAAATGTAACCCCTAAGGGGGAGAATATAAAGTAGTGTCAATGCTATGGAAAATGCTACAGCAATTCCTCAAAAATTAACCAAAGAATTTCCCTGTCATCCAGCAAGTCCACCTCTGGGTATATATCCAAAAGAATTGAAAGCAATATCTTAAAGAGAATTTGCACATCTGTGTTCATAGGAGAATTATTTACAATACACAAGAGGTGGAAGTGACACGTGTGCATCAGAGGACCAAAAGACACACAAAATGCAGTGTATATGCACAGTATATTATGATTCAGCCTCAAAAAAGTAGAAAATTCTGTCACATGGTACAACAAGGATGAAACTTGAGGACACTATGCT
Organism: Aepyceros melampus; assembly: GCA_006408695.1. Taxonomy (NCBI): domain Eukaryota; kingdom Metazoa; phylum Chordata; class Mammalia; order Artiodactyla; family Bovidae; genus Aepyceros; species Aepyceros melampus. Next base: position 198,421 of record SJXQ01007060.1, read on the forward strand.
CAGTGAAATAAGGCAGTCACAGACAAACACTGCATGATTCTGCTAATCTGAAGTAGTTAGAGTAGTCAAATTCATGAAGACAGAAGCATGGTGGTTGCCAATGGCTGGGGGTGGGGGGAATGCAGAGTGGCTACAGCACTGGAATAGGGTCTCAGCTTTGCAATATGCAAAAGTTCTGGAGATTGCTTTAGATAACATGAATATACGTGACACTACTAAACTGCCTACTTTCACATGGTAAAGATGGTAAATTTTATGTTAATGTGTTTCTTACAATTGTTTAAAAGTACAGTATAAACCATGGCAACTGTGCTGCAATTCTGATTGAATACAAAACCATTTTGAAGTGATGTCTACAGTATTGCTGATTGCTAAGGGACCTGTGTTCACACTGATGCTACCTTGATTTCTAAGCTTAGCCTGAAACGGCAGCCAAATGCACCTGGAATCCACAAGTGACTTCCACTTTGCCCTTCTTTTGTAGCTAAATTTTTTTCCCCATATTAACACGTTATTAGCAACATAACATGCCACCTGTTCAGTCAAGAAGACTCAGCTACACCTTAATGATCAATGGGTTCAATAACCATAACGGTATTTCTTCTGGATGAGATAAAGATCACCAGTCTAGTAACAGGCCTCAGACATGGAACCAATCATCTTCCCATTTAAATTGGGAAGAGGTACCTACAATCTGTGCTGCATGTTAAACAATCAAAGCCATTAAAAAGGCAAAAAACCACCCCGTGGAGTGAAGACTGGGATCTCCCAGCACTTGACTCCAGCTTGATCCCTACCAGCGTCCAGTCAAGAGGTCTTGGAGGTGAACGGAGGTTGAAAGGTTTCTGGCTGACCAGGCTGTCAGTCACCTTGGACTCACTTGAGTGGGGCGGGGGTCTTGGGAATATCTCTGATTGAGGCTCCTACTCTCAGTAAGGATGTAGTCTCATTGGGAAAGATAGTGATGGGATGGCTTCTGGAGTCCAAAAACTCCAGATTCAAATTTCAACCCTTTCTACCTAATAGCAGTGTGTTATTAGAAAAATAATTTTCCTCTGAGTTTCAATTTCCTTATCAGTAAAATATGAATAAGAGGACCAGGCTCACAGAGTTTTTGTGAAGATTGATGGATTGTACGTGTAAAGCACTTAGCATAGTACCATTACATCCTTAATATATTTTGTATGTGTGTGCTCAAATTGTTCAGTCATCTGCAACTCTTTTGCAATTACATAGACTGTAAGCCTCCAGGTTTCTCTGTCCCTTGGACTGCAAGGAGATCCAACCAGTCAATCCTGAAGGAAACCAGTCCTGAATATTCATTGGAAGGACTGATGCTGAAACTCCAATACTTTGGCCACCTGATGTGAAGAAATGACCCATTAAAACAGCCCCTGATGCTGGTAAAGATTGAAGGCAGAAGGAGAAGGGGATGACAGAGGATGAGATGGTTAGATGGCATTACCAACTTGATAGACATGAGTTTGAGCAAGCTCCAGGAGTTGGTGATGGTCAGGGAAGCCTGACGTGCTATAGTCCATGGGGTCGGAAAGAGTTGGACACGACTGAGTGACTGAACTGAGCTGAGTCAACCAACATGACTCCTCAACATTGCCACAGCATTTGCCAAGCTGCAGGGCTTGGTGTCAGCAATAGAAAGACCTAAAAGCCAAGGTCTCCATCTTAGAGCCAATGCAGGTGTTTCTAGATCAGCCTTGAATGGCCAGACCACCATAGACAGAAGGCCTTCCTCACCTGCCAGAGCTTAGTCCCTCCTCAAAGAATTACTAGGGTTCCTCAGACCAGTTGGGCAGCTGTTTGACTCCAGGCTGCACTTGGAATAGACCAGGTCTTATTATTTATTTCAGCATGTAGGATCTTAATTTCCCTGACCAGAGATCGAACCCAGGGCCCCTGTAGTGGAAGCATGGAGTCTTAACCACTAAACCACCCGGGAAGTTCCAAGTTTTCAAAATTTTAAATAGTATCTTTCATTCCCAAAGCATTTGTTCCAAGTCAGGCATAATTCTAAGTACTTAATGTGTATTTACTCACTTAATGCTCATGAACAACCCTATGAAGTAGATGCTCAAAGAGGTCAAGTCTTCCAGCAATCCTTCTCTAGATTGCAGCTGGAATGAGGTTCCCGTAGCTGCTCAGTTTCTCAATCAGCAAAATAACCCTGATGTAGGAGATGCTGCTAAGTCATCTTTCCAGTCCAGACAAACTGCCCTCTGCTTGTGAACTGAGGTCAGCAGAGATTAAGGTAAAAAACAAACAAACAAACAAACAAAACAGGAGAAGCATTATTTTTGGTGAAATGAGTTATGTAAATGAGGTAGAGCCCCTGTATCTGGTCTATATCCCAGCATAGAATATAACACTGAGAAAGTATATGTAGGCCAGGTGCACAAGTGAATGAATGAATGAAGCATGCTATTTTTTTCAGCAAAGTTTTATAGTAAATAATTCACACAATGGTCCAAATGCTTGTGTCTTCCCCAAGTTCATATGTTGAAATCCTAACTGCTAAGGTAATGGTATTAAGAGGTGAGACCCTTGGGAAGTGATTAGGTCATGACGGTGGAGCCCTTTAATAAGATTAGTGCCCTTATAAAAGAAGCTGAGCAGAGATCCTTCGCCCCTTCCTTCACATGAGGAAAAGCAGGTCCAATATCTGTAACTCAGAAGAAGGCTCTCACCAGAACATGACCATGTGGCACACTGATCTTGGACACCCTGTCTCCAGAACCCTGAGTAATAACGTTCTGCTATTTATAAAGCACCCAATCTGTGGTATTTGGTTATAGCAGCCTGAACAGGCTGAGACAATCCAATAGCTAAATATACCAATAGAAGTGTGTAAGTAAGAAGAAGTTTTCATTTCTACCTTTATAGGGCACAGAGAAATAATGCCTTGGTTCCCAAATCTCTGCTGTGGCTTGAATTGGAAATGGGAGAGGAACTGAGGACTCGGGAATAGAGGTGCATGATGCTAGGGACAGCCAGGCACTGCAGGATGAGACAATAAAGGTGGATGTTGGCTCTCATCCCTCAAACCAGAAGAGGCCTTGACCCCTCTATCACCAGAGAGACTGAACAGGAAGTTGGGGGATGGCTGCAGGTCTCCCAGGGTCTTGCCTCTGGCCAGAACCCCCCTGAAAGCCTTGTTGTCATAATGCTATTTCCCAGGGAACTGCCTTCACAAGAAAGTCATCACAGTCCTGAGATAGTAGCTTCAGACGATCTGGGTGATGCAGCTTTGTCATCCTTCATCTAGCGAGTCAGCCTGATCCCCAGGAAAAGCTCTTTGAATCCTGGTTTCAGTAAACATCTTCTCTCTAATCTGCAAGCTATTTATCAAATATGAATGCACTTTTTGAAATGAGTAACTCATTTCCCTGGTGTTTTTGTTCCAAAAAAATAATTGGAAGTGACAATACAAAGAATTACACATGGAGCTGAGTCATCATAAAATAAACATAAAGTTGGAACTGCCCTCGGAGGCTGACTCTCTGGTGTAGCTTCCTCTCGGAGGAGCCACGGGTACTTCCATAGGCAGAGAGCTGTGTTCCATTATTGATTAGCTTTTAGACTCTTGTTACACATTAGATTAGGATGGCTCTGTGAATAGAGAATGAATAATCCAACCACACATACAAACATCTTAAGAAAGAGCTTCTAACATGATATTTTTGTAAAAAAGAAAACCTCATTTGGGCAAAATTGGAGAAAATGACAGTGTCCGTTAAACCCATGCTCTGGGTGACTGCTTACATTCGTGTTCTGTTCTTCACAGAAAGGAGCTCAAGATTGCTTTTACCCAGTTTGGCATATTGGCATATGTGAGTGATTATATGTGTGTGTGTGTGATTGTGTGTGTGTGTACATGTGTATGCTGTCAACCACTTAGGGAAGTTTGAAATGCAAGTATTAGATAATATGATCAGGGAGAATAAAAGATGCATATTATGAGACTACACTTTTAGATTAAGCCATTAAAACTCAAAATGTATATTTAAAGGGGGGTTCAAGCTCAAATAGCCTGAATTGAGCCAAAAACATTTGGCAGCACCTTTCTTTTGCCTCCTCTCCCTCTCCTGATATTAGTTTTCCTTTCCTGTTATTGGGGGTGTATCTGCCTTAGAAACTGCCTGGGCAAGGGACCAGTGAGCTTTGGAAAGTTGTGCTGGCTCAGACGGTCCAATGTCTAAACAACCGACTGGATATGTGTCTGTTTCACAAAATCCTGATGGTTGGCTTGAACTCCGCTTTACTCATTCTAGAATTCATTTCTACTGGTTAGAAAGGCACAGACTATATCCCTTGATGCGTCATTGTTGTCCTCTAGTAGGGCAAATAAGCTTCCTGACCAGGTCTTTGTTGATCAATATCTGAGCTTGTACTGGTTTGTATGACTGCTGGAACAAATTAGCAGAAGCTTAGTGGCTTAAACCAACAGAAATTTATTATCCTCCAGTTGTAGGGGCCAGAAGTCTCACATGGGTCTCATTAGGCTAAGACAGAGGTATTAGCAGGGCTGTGCTCCTCTTCAGAGGCTCTGGAGGAGCATCTGTTTCCTTGCTCTTTTTAGCTTCTAGAGACTGTCTGCACTCCTTGGCTTATGACCCCTTCCTAAGTCTTCAAAGTCAACAATATTGCATCTCTCTGACCCTTCTTCCATTGTGACATCTCTTGCTGATTACAGTCAGTAAAGATTCTCTGCTTTTAAGGACTCGCGATTGGAGTCAAGCCGGTCCAGGATCATCTCCCCATCTCAGGGTCTTTAACCTTACTCATATTCGCAAATTCCCTTCAGCCATGTAAGGCAACATATTCACAGGTCTTGGATTTAGGACATAGATAACTTTGGGGGCCATTATTTTGCCTTTCACAGAGCTCCATCTTTTGTTGGTGTTGATTTCTTAGGAGATCCACCTCACTACCAATGGATCTGAAAAGAACACCACGCCTTACTCAATTCAGTGAACTTAGGAAGGACTTCTACTCTTTTGATCACCATGGTGGTCATTAAGATTCTCATTGGCCAAGGCCCAGCAGCAAGGTGAGAAGCTCATCTAGTTGGCTCTGGCGGGCTGTCACACTTAGGCCCTCAGTGTTTGGGGCCCATGAGACAATCTGGCTACCTAATAGCTCTTCCTTCCTGAGATGAGAAATTGTTTCTGCATGGATAGACATTTTCAACTTCCCTTTAAATGCCTATTCAATGGCAATGTAATTTGTATAGAGGGAAGAGGGTGCAAAACTCAGTTGAGATGCCATAATCACCTTTTAAGTCAAATTACTAGGCTTTCATTGAATCAGGATTCCAGGGCAGTTAAATGTTATGGCTGATGCTGAACAGCAGATCAATTGCATTTTCAACACAGGGAAGTAATGTATTTGCCCTCAAAAAGCATTTAAGTAATAAAATATTTCACATTACAAACTGGCTAGCAGGGGAAGGGGAGGCAGGAATTCCCAGGTAGGCTCAGTGCGGGAGTTGATCAAGGCGCTGCAACTCACCCACACAAATCCAGGCTGCCAAGTCCAGAGGACTGGCATTGTCTTGCAAATTTGGGCAGTTCACACTGTATAATTCAGGTTGAAAAAATAAATAATCCGCCTATCCTTCATTTCCTGTGTAATTAAAGAAAGCACTGACTTTGTGGCCTGTGTAATTACAGACCTGGGGGCTTGACCTCAGGCTGTCTACACCAGTGCCAAGAGAATCACTGGAAAAGTGAAAAATATCATCAGACAATCAACTGGTGGCTTTGTCACACAACTGGTTTAAATGATTTCCTTCTGCCTGTCTCTTTCAAACTAGGGACAGAAGATCTACTGCCCTGAATGCCCTCAAGTGTCTGCTTCGGCACCTGCACTCTGCCTCACTTGCACACACACCTAACAAGGGCGCTCTTGGGTGTCTGGCATTTTACAAAGCTGGCTGCCTCATCAACCCAAACCTCATGACGACAGTTATTTCCTCCTGTGTTCCTACTTTATTGAGGAAATCGAGAGAAAAGGCATGTATTTTTACTTCTACTTCCCTCTGCCCATCTGCTGGTATATTCTCTAGGTCCATCCTTAATTATGTCCCTCTTATTAGTTTTGTGACCTTGGACAAGTCATTTCACACCATCGAACCTCAGTTTGTCTTCTGTAAATAGGGGCGATTTGAAGGTGCACTTACATTTAGTGCCATAGGAAATGTGAATGAGGAGGACAAGGGTGTTGTGGTCATGCTGACTCTGCTGTCTCCTGAAGGAAGGAGAAAAGGGACACTTGCCCCTTTCTCCACCTCTCCACCCTCCATCCCATCTCAACTCACTCCCAGAGGGGAGAGAAATGGAAATAGTTGATACATGGAGTGCAGAGAATCTTTGGGGCCATGAACTCCTTTTCCTTTGGAAAAGACTGTATTGAATGGAAATGTGTGGGAAGAAGAGAATTTTGGAGCTGGATGTGCCTTTTGGCTGGACAGTGGCCCACGTTGGTCCAAGAGAGTAGCCTCTGCATCTTACTTCTTGGTCTTGAGCCAGCCTGGAAGTGATCGCGTCGCCATTCTGTTCTCTCCCCGCAGAAGAAGGATACAGATTTCATCTTATGCAAAACAATGATCTTTATTGTCATCTCAAGTTTTATCTGTCCGAAAACCTCCAGATTATGAAACCCAGAAAGAAAAAAATAATCAACCAAAAACAGAACCATCAACTTCATAATCCAAATATGCAAACCAAAAACAGGAGTTACAAAATCATAGGGTTTCTCTATGACCTGGTTCCTGTAATTCAGGTAGAGATAGGAACACCATGTGCTAAGAAATCTGGGGTACGCTTTGAAAGCCTAGCTTCTCATGTACAAATCTCTATGATATTGGACTACTCAGTTTACCTTGAGAAGCCTTGGTAGTCTCACCTTTAAAATGGGTGAGATTATAGGTGTTCTGGGCTTCCCAGGTGCTCAATAGTAAAGCCAATACAGGAGACATAAGAGACACCTGTTTGACCCTTGGGTTGGGAAGATCCCCTGGAGGAGGAAATGGGAACCCACTGTAGTATTCTTGCCTGGGATAATCCCATGGACAGACGAGCCAAGTGGGCTACAATCCATGGGGTCACAAAGCCTCAGACATGACTGAGCAACTGAGCATAGCACACAGGAGCTACTTAGGAACAAACGGAACACAGTTATACCCTATTTTTTGTTTTAAATTAAATTTTAACTTTAGAATAGTTATAGATTTACAGAAAAATTATAAAGATAATACAAACAGTTCTTTTGTATTCCATATCCGTTTTCTCCAATCGTTAATGTCTCACATTAGTACACTTATCACAATTCATGAACCATTATTGATGCATTATTATCACTGAGGCCCATGTTTTAATCAGATTTTCCCAAGTTTTTACCCAATGTCCTTTTTCTGACCCAGAAGCCCTATAGGGTTAGGTGGAGTTGTCATGACTCCTTAGGTGTCTCTTGACTGTGATAGTTTTTCAGGCTTTCTTTGTTGTGATGACATTGACAGTTTTATAGAGAGCTGATCAGGTATTTTGTCAAAAGATACTCAGCTGGGATTTATCTGATATTTTTCAGATTAGACAGGGGTTACGAGTTTTGGGGAGGAAGATCACAGAGGCAAAGTATAATTTTTCATTTCAGCATACCAAGGGAATATATTATCAACATGACTTTTCACTGTTGACTTTGACCCCAGTCACCTGGCTGAGGTAGTGTTCATCAGGTTTCTCCACTGCTTTCCTCCTCTTCATATTGTCCTCATTGAAAAGAAGTCGCCATACATAGCCCACAGTTAAGGGATGGAGAGTGACGCTCTACTTCCCTGTGAGAGTAGTAACTATATAAAATATTTGGACTTCTTCTGTAAGGGAGATTTGTTCTCTTTCATTTAATTTTTGATTCAATCATTTATTTATGTCAGTATAGACTCTTGAATGATTATTTAATGTTTTGTTCAGTTAGTTCAGTCACTCAGTCGTGTCCGACTCTTTGTGACCCCATGAATTGCAGCACGCCAGGCCTCCCTGTCCATCACCAACTCCCAGAGTTCACTCAAACTCACGTCCATCGAGTTGGTGATGCCAACCAGCCATCTCATCCTCTGTTGCCCCCTTTTCCTCCTGCCCTCAATCCCTCCCAGCATCAGAATCTTTTCCAATGAGTCAACTCTTCGTATGAGGTGGCCAAAGTACTGGAGTTTCAGCTTTAGCATCATTCTTTCCAAAGAAATCCCAGGGTTGATCTCCTTCAGAATGGACTGGTTGGATCTCCTTGCAGTCCAAGGGAGTCTCAAGAGTCTTCTCCAACACCACAGTTCAAAAGCATCAATTCTTCAGCACTCAGCCTTCTTCACAGTCCAACTCTCACATCCATATATGACCATTGGAAAAACAATAGCCTTGACTAAATGGACCTTTGTTGGTAAAGTAATGTCTCTGCTTTTCAATATGCTATCTAGGTGGGTCATAACTTTTCTTCCAAGGAATAAGCATCTTTTAATTTCATGGCTGCAGTCACCATCTGCAGTGATTTTGGAGCCCAAAAAGATAAAGTCTGCCACTGTTTCCACTGTTTCCCCATCTATTTCCCATGAAGTGATGGGACCGGATGCCATGATCTTTGTTTTCTGAATGTTGAGCTTTAAGCCAACTTTTTCACTCTCCTCTTTCACTCTCATCAAGANGGAGATGGTGATGGACAGGAAGGCCTGGCGTGCTGTGATTCATGGGGTCACAAAGAGTCAGACAAGACTGAGCGACTGAACTGAACTGAATCATAAACAGCACAGAGAGTTTGGAGTATTTTGAAAGTCTTAAATAGCATAGGGCTTTTCTCACTGTTGAGTCAATGATTGCCGCCAGGCCTCCATATCCTTAGGCACCTAGGAGTATGTTAATCAATATAATTGGAATGTAGAAAAGGAAATATAGTAGTTTTGATGTTAGCAATACTAGACTTTTTGAGTTAATGAATTTTCTCTTTTGTTATAGATCACTGTACTCCTCTTTCTTTATTCTAAATCACTGTGTCCTTGCTATATAAAAATGTAACTTTATTACTATCTTAAGACTAAATAGATCTTAAGGGGAAACAAGTTTTCTGATCACTAATCTTTATCAATAGAAAGTAAGGTGGGGCCATAAAATATTGATTGGTCTCCAGACCAGAAGATATTGTAAACAAATGTAAGATCCTTGTAAGAACAAAGATATGCTGATAAGGGTCCGAGCAGCTGACCCTGTGTGACTCTGTTTCTTGCATTTATCTCTACGTATAACTAAAAGTATAAAAGTGGACCTGGAAAATAAAGAAACGGGACCAGTTCCTGGAAAGACTGGTTTCCCCCGTGTGGTCTTTTCTCATTCTCTTCTTTTCTGGCTGAATTCCCATCTGGAGCGTGGAGGCTCACCATGTCTACTTACTTGCCCTGGCTTCTAAGACCCACGCGAGCGGGAGCCCAAGGCAGGGCACCCTCCACTATTCAAGCAGTCGCCGGTGGCCTACGTAGATGGTGCAAACTCCTTGTCTTGGAATTTTATTTGTTTTCCACGTAAACCAAGTTATTCAGCCTCTTTTTCTCCACTAAACTTTCCTACTACACTACCCTTTTCTAATCTCTCTTTATATCTGTAATTAAATAAGTTCTTTCCTAGGATGCCAACTCCATCCCCGCTTTGAATTCCCTGGATCCATCGGGGCTGGACCCGGCATACATTATAAACTCCACAACATATTGCAATTTTTTTTGTTGTTGTTGCTATAAACAATCGACATCCATCAAAGAGTTCCAAAATGAGAAAAAAAAATCTACTTTTTCTATTTTTGGTATTCTTCATTCCTGGGTTTAGGTACCAATTTCTGTCTGTGTATTTTCCTTCTGTCCCAAGAACTTTCTTTTCCATTTTTGTAATGCAGGTCTGCTGGCAATAAGTTGTCCAGTCTCGTGTTCATCTAAAAATAAAAAAAAATCTGTACTTTGCCTTCAATTTTGAAGACTAATTTTTGTGTGAACAAAATGTTGGTAATAAGACAACAACCATTTCCTGTTACTAATTCTTACAATTCTGGCATTCAAGTCTGACTAGGTGGCTAGAATCTTTCACTCTGGATGTCTCCTGTGGTTACTTGTGGACAATGGCTGACTGAAACCATCAGAGGCTTCCTCACCCACATGTCTGGTGGCTGATGCTGGCTGTGAGCAAAGACCTCAGCCAAGCTGCAGTCAGGATATCTACATGAGTCCCTTGCTTGTGCCATGGCCTTCCTCAAGCATTGTGCTAGACCACAGGTCACACAGTCACTTGCACACCACCCACCATATTGGTCAAGGTCATTACAAACTTCCACCCAGGGAGTGCCAAAGTCACACTGTGGGACAGAAAGTATGGTTTTGGTTCTCTTTGGAAAATTTATTCTTCCATGTGTTGTGGCTGTTCAGTCACTCAGTCATGTCTGACTCTTTTCGATCCCACGAACTGCAGCACTCCAGGCTTCCCTGTCCTTCACTATGTCCCAGAGTTTGCTCAGACTTATGTCCATTGAGTCAGTGATGCCATCCAACCATCTCATCCTCTGTCGCTCCCTTCTCCTCCTGCCCTCAATATTTCCCAGCATCAGGGTCTTTTCCAGTGAGTCGGCTCTTCACTTCAGGGTGGCCAAAGTATTGGAGCTTTAGCATCAGTCCTTCCAATGAATATTCAGGATTGATTTCCTTTAGAATGGACTGGTTTGATCTCCTTGCAGTCTATGGGACTCTCAAGAGTCTTCTCCAGCACCAAGGAGGAAGAGATAGGAGGGTTGCACCCACGAGTCAAGGGGTGTTGGCAGCCAGCAGCACGTGCAAGAAGCAAGGAGTGGAGGCTGCCCTAGAGGCTGTGTTTCAAGTCACACAGTATGTGGCGCAGCCATAGGAGCTTGCACAACACTCAGGCCCTGGGTTTTCTTAGGTATAATGATGAAAGGAACAGCATTCTCTCTCTCTACACTGTTGTGCTGAGTGCCACCTTCAGAACAGATTCCTGGGCATTTCTTTGTTCTCTGGCTTCCATGTTCTTGCTCAGCCCCAGGGACAACAGACTCAGACTAACTGTGCATGTTCATTTGCTCAGTTGGGCCCAACTCTTTGCGATCCCATGGACTGCAGCACTTCAGGCTTCTCTGTCCTTCACCATCTCCCAGAGTTTTCTCAAACTCATGTCCATTGAGTCAGTGATGCTATCTAGCCATCTTGTCCTCTGCCTAGCTAGTCAGAGCCAAATCAACCCTCCCTCCAGAGATCTCTGTGGACCAAGTTCTTCCCAGGATCCTCTATATCCCAGCATCTCCCAGGGCACTCAGACTCTGGTCTCCAGGTATTTGTCCACCTGTGAGACAGAAAAACCTCATGCTGCTTGTCCTTGCAGTTACCCTACACAGTTGGGCCCAACTCTTTGTGATCCCATGGACTGCAGCACTCCAGGCTTCCCTGTCCTTCACCATCTCCCAGAGTTTTCTCAAACTCATGTCCATTGAGTCAGTGATGCTATCTAGCCATCTTGTCCTCTGCCTAGCTAGTCAGAGCCAAATCAACCCTCCCTCCAGAGATCTCTGTGGACCAAGTTCTTCCCAGGATCCTCTATATCCCAGCATCTCCCAGGGCACTCAGACTCTGGTCTCCAGGTATTTGTCCACCTGTGAGACAGAAAAACCTCATGCTGCTTGTCCTTGCAGTTACCCTACAGTTCAAGGCCACATCAATGCCCAACCGAAACATGGGTTCACATCTTACTTCCCTGAATTATCAACCTTTTTTTTTTTAATCTCTAGGCTTCTAATCATCAACGTTTAAACATGATCAAGTTTCATCCATCATTAACTTTTAAATATATGTGTATGTGTGTGTGTGTATCTCATTTGGTGATGACTGAGGGATTAGAGCTCCCATTCAGCAGAGACCCTCCATCCCACATAAAAGACACAGTCTTTCAGTGCAGATCCATAGATAATCAACATCTTTAAATGCAGTGGCTTTAACACCTGTGTAAGAATTATACTCTCAAGACGGTAATTCTCTTTCATATGCTGGAACACGGAAATGTCTTCCTAATTTTTTTAAGAAAGGGTACATGAAGGTAGGGCGAGCCTGAGTTTGGTATTGGGTTGTTTTTTCCCAGGCTCTACCAGCTCTGCCGTTTAACAGTTTGGGGTCCTGGGGCAAGTCATGAGACTAGATGTTGACATTTTTGTGTTGGCTATGCTCAGTTGCTCAGTCACGTCTGACCATTTGTTACCCTATAGACTGTAGCCCTCCAGGCTCCTCTGTCCATGGGATTCTCCAGGCAAGTATACTGGAGTGGGGTGCCATGCCCTCCCCCAGGGATCTTCCAGACCCTGGAAACCCACATCTGCATCTCCTGCATTGGCAGGTAGGCGCTTTACCATGGCACCACCTGGGAAGGATTGAAATTTTTTCCTTTCTCCCAAGTCCCTTCCCTGGAGATTGACACAGACAAAGATGTGATAATAAAAATCATCAACATAAACAGAAACCATACCTAAACAAAGAGGTAGTCATTTGTGGCCATGGATTATCCAGTAGATTTCCTGCCTGTGGAACAAGCAGCGGCCACCTGGCCCCACCCAGGGAGTTCCATCTGAAGCCTCGTGGGGCTGAACAGACGATTGGCAATCTGACTACCTGCTCAGGAGCTAGGAGAACGGGGGTGGGGGAAAAGAAGGAAGCAGAGGATTTTTCAGGACCAAGAGGCCATAGAAGAAGAGCAAGGAGACAAGAAGGCAGAGAATGAGAAGATTCCACTGGGGAAGGGTTCCCTGCAGTTGCAACGAGGGTGGGATGGAATGGGGAGCTGGGAGAGGGGCAAAGAAATACACCAAAACCCCAGACCACATGTGGCAGAAAGCCCTGATGTGAGCCTGAACTACAGCAGGGAAAGCTTCTTCATGTTTGTGGACTCTTTGGGCCTCTGAACACCTCCCAGTAAAACCAGGTCCCTGGCCAAACCTCCCCACAGATTGTTTCTGTGTATCTCACAAGCTAAGAGTTATATTTTACTATATTATAAATTATATTATGAAAATATTTTAAAGTTATATTTAACTTTCATTTGAAAAGTTTGCTAAAACAAAAGGAGAAGGAAGAGGAAGGGGGGGAAGAGAGAAGTTGACCGCATGTGGCCTTAAAATGTAAAATAGTTGCTATCTGGCCTTTTACAGAGCACAACTGGATTATGGTCAGATAAAAGAAGTGAGGTAGGAGATAGATGGGTCCTGGGCTACACAGCTGGAGTTTGTCAAGTGGAGTGAAAGTCAAGCTTTGTTCTCACCCAGACACTCCAAGGACAAAGCTACTGGCAGAAGCTGAGCTCTGCTGTAGTAAAGAGATAAGGTGTCAACTCAGAGGTCCAGGAAGACTTCCCTGTCTGCATATGTGCAGAAAGGCTTCTTGGAGGTCAAAAAGGGGGGACCCTTACCCCAAAATAAGTGTGGACATACACCCAGAGGCCTTTTCAGTGGGATCCGTCTTAGCAAAACGTCAAGCATGCATCTTGGGGAGGGCCCAAGGACCCAGTTGGGTATGAAAAAAGAAACAAAATAACTGGCTAAATGTAAACAAAGATCCAGAAGGACTGTCGCATATAAGTGACTTAAATCACCTTCTTACTTCGCTTCTCATTCAGGATGCTGGCACACCTTTCCGGGTGTGTGTTTCTGTCCTGCTTCTGACTTAAAGAAACGGCGTCTCTGTGTGCTCCCTCATACACTGCACTATGTCTTTAATAATAAACTTTGTACCTGTTTGGCAGTTTTTGCCTCCTTGAAACAGTTTTGCTTTCAAACAGGGTAAAAAATCAGAGAACTTTGCTTCTAGCCTCTAACCCTTGATGGATTGGCAGTTAGGTTCAATGTCTGGACAGGGAAATAAGATCTGTCCCTCCCAGAACATATGGAATAAAGGAATGAGCAATATTACAAAAATGCTTATAATACAGTCCATGGGTAATGAGGACAAAAATGAATATTAAAAAAAAAAAGTGCTCCCTCATACACTGCACTATGTCTTTAATAATAAACTTTGTACCTGTTTGGCAGTTTTTGCCTCCTTGAAACAGTTTTGCTTTCAAACAGGGTAAAAAATCAGAGAACTTTGCTTCTAGCCTCTAACCCTTGATGGATTGGCAGTTAGGTTCAATGTCTGGACAGGGAAATAAGATCTGTCCCTCCCAGAACAGATGGAATAAAGGAATGAGCAATATTACAAAAATGCTTATAATACAGTCCATGGGTAATGAGGACAAAAATGAATATTAAAAAAAAAATCTGTGGAGCCTTCTTTCTATGGAACAGAAGTTGGTCTCTGTCTTGGACAAGACCCTCCATGCATTCTGAGAGAAATGTTTCCATTCATTTCACACAGAGGAAGAACCAATCTCAAATTTCTTCTGTATTGTAATTCCTTATATTCTCATAAGTACCTAGAAAATAAGGTTCCATGACCATCCTTGCAGAAACAGTACATGTGGAATTGAAGAAAAAGCCAGTATCAAAAACCCTACAAGTGGCAACTAAGACTCTGCAGCAAAGTAAATAAATATATATTTTTAAATAAAAAAAATTTCTTTTTGAAACAAATCAGACCAATGAGCTGGAGTCAAGATTGCCGGGAGAAATATCAACAACCTCAGATATGCAGATGACACCACCCTTAACACAGAAAGCAAAGAAGAACTAAAGAGCCTCTTGGTGAAAATGAATGAAGAGAGTGAAAATGTTGGCTTAAAATTCAACAGTCAGAAAACTAAGGTCATGACATCCAGTCCCACCACTTCATGGCAAATAGATGGGGTAACTGTGACAGACTTTAATTTTTCGACTCCAAAATCACTGCAAATGGTGACTGCAGCCATGAAATTAAAAGATACTTGCTCTTTGTAAGAAAAGCTATGACAAACCTAGACAGAATATTAAAAAGCAGAGACATTGCCAACAAAGGTCCGTCTAGTCAATGCTATGGTTTTTCCAGTAGTCATGTATGGATGTGAGAATTGGTCTATAAAGAAAGCAGAGTTCCAGAGAATTGATGCTTTTGAACTGTGATGTTGGAGAAGACTCTTGAGAGTCCCTTAGACTTCCAATCAATCCTCGAGGAAATCAGTCCTGACTATTCTTTGGAAGGACTGATGTTGAAGCTGAAACTCCAATACTTTGGTCACCTGATGTGAAGAGCTGACTCACTGGAAGAGACCTTAATGCTGGGAAAGGTTGAAGGCAGGAGGAGAAGGGGATAACAGAGCATGAGATGGTTGGATGTCATCACTGATGGATATGAGTCTGAGCAAGCTCCAGGAGCTGGTGATGGACAGGGAAGCCTGGCGTGCTGCAGTCCATGGGGTTGCAAAGAGTAGGACACAACTGAGTGACTGAACTGAACTGAGAATAATGAGGACTATAGGATCTCAGGGAGAGGCTGAGAGATGCCCTGCAGCATTAGTCTGGAACGCCAGGGGAGAGAGGACATCCAGGACAAATCAGCCCCCCACAAGCATTCTCAGTGGGATTCAGAAAAACAGAAAATTCTTTTGCTTTACATCAACTGGAGTTCAGACTAAGTCAGTTCAGTCTTAAGGAAAATAATGGCTCTCTTGAGGCCAGAGAATTTGGGAACACTTGGGGAAAATATTGGGGCAATATTAGCACTGATGTGTAATGTCCATTTTCATGATGTGCTCAGCATATAGATTAAACAAAGAGAGCAGACAGCTCTGTCCTACTCCTTCATGAGAAGTGCTGGGCTGGATGAGTTACAAGCTGGAATCAAGACAGATGAGAGAAACATCAACAATCTCAGATATGTGGATGATACAACCCTAATGGCAGAAAGCTAGGAGGAACTACAGAGCCTCTTGATGAGGGTGAACAAGGAGAGTGAATGAGCTGGTTTAAAACTAAATATTAAAAAAATTAAGATCATGGCATCTGGCCCCATTATTTCATGGCAAATAGAGGGGGAAAGGGTGAAAGTAGTGATAGATTTCCTCTTCTTGGGCTGGAAAATCACTGCGGACCGTGACTGCAGCCATGAACTCAGAAGCTGTTTGCTTCTTGGCAGGAAAGCTATGACAAACCTAGACAGAGTATTGAAAAGCAGAGACATACTCTGCTGCCAAAGATTCGTACAGTCAAACAATGGTCTTCCCAGTGGTCACGTACGGTTGTGAGAGCCAGACAGTTAAGAAAGCAGAACGCTGAAGAATTGATGCCTTCAAACTATGGTGCTGGAGAAAACTCCTGAGAGTCCCTTGAACAGCAAGGAGATCAAACCAGTCAATCTTAAGGGAAATCAACCCTGAATACTCATTGGAAAGACTGATACTGAAGCTGAAACTCCAGTATTTTGGTAATCTGATGTGAACAGCTTTCCTCTATTTCTTTGCATTGATCGCTGAAGAAGGCTTTCTTATCTCTTCTTGCTATTCTTTGGAAATCTGACTAGATATCACATCACTTCATGGGAAATAGATGGGGAAACAGTGTCAGACTTTATTTTTGGGGGCTCCAGAATCACTGCAGATGGTGACTGCAGCCATGAAGTTAAAAGACGCTTACTTCTTGGAAGGAAAGTTATGACCAACCTAGATAGCATATTCAAAAGCAGAGATATTACTTTGCTGACTAAGGTCCATCTAGTCAAGGCTATGGTTTTTCCTGTGGTCATGTATGGATGTGAGACTTGGACTGTGAAGAAGGCTGAGCGCCGAAGAATTGATGCTTTTGAACTGTGGTGTTGGAGAATACTCTTCAGAGTCTCCTTCACACTCTTATTTAACACTGGTCATATCCTGATTTCTATTTTTTGATCATTTTTCTTTAAGGTTTTCTCTTTTTATTTGTAGAAAATATTTCTATATCTAAGTATTTTCATTTTATATTTTCACATATTTTATTCTAACATACAAGCTTTTACTTTGCTTATGTATTAATGTGGTTGTCCTTAATTCTTACATTATCAAGTATGTATTCCACTTTGACTTCAAAGTAAAGAAACTGTGTGCAGTGCAGGAACAAAAAAGACCAGGTTTGATCCCTAGATCAGGAACATCCCCTGGAGGAGGAAATGGCAACCCACTCCAGTATTCTTGTCTGAAAAATCCCTTGGACAGAGGAGCCTCGCAGGCTACAGTCCATGGAGTTGCAAAGTCTTGGACATGACTGAGAGACTTTCACTGCTGCTTACTGACCCATGCCATATGACTCAGAAAATATACAATTTCATAAAAAGCACAACACACATTCACCCACAAATGCAGTTTACACAGACATTTCACTGCTCAACATGCTTGTTGAGGATACCAGAATTGATAAGATGATATGTTCTTTATCTTCTGTTATCTTAGCTAAAAATTGGTAAATTTTATTTTTATTTTATTTTTTAAATTTATTTTTTATTTTTAATATAAATTTATTTATTTTAATTGGAGGCTAATTACTTTACAATATTCTTTTGGTTTTGCCATCAGTTCAATTCTCAAAAATACAATATTAAAAAAAATAAAAACCAAAGTCACAAAAATTATAAAATATATATATATGAAGTTTGCTTTCAAAAATAAGGGATTTTTTGCAAAGTAATAGTAGGTTATAAAAATGAAAATTAAAGGAGTAATAGAGGACTTAAAAATAAAAAAAATTAAAGAATGATAATTGCTATTGCTAAGTCACTTCAGTCGTGTCCGACTCTGTGTGACCCCATAGACGGCAGCCCACCAGGCTCCCCCGTCCCAAAGAATGATAATAGTAAAAATATATCTAGGACTTTCTCTGGTATTGTTGTGGACAGTATGGGGTCAGTTCATTTTCAGATAGTTCCTTGATCAGCCTATACTTCTCAAGATCTGTAGGCCCTGTCATATGTAGTCAGTGCTAACTACAGGGTTTTAGTCTATTGCACCTGTCACTTCCAAGGTGGTTCCCTCTGTTTTAGCTTCTTTTATTTGCTGGTCTCTTCAGTGTCTTATTTCCGCCCTGACACAAGGGGGCAGTGGTGGATGCTTTTTTAGGCTCACTTGTTCAGTCGTGCTGTGGGGAGGGAGGAACACTGCAAACAAATAACACTGGCGTGTGTGGGGAGTGCTTGCAGTAACTGGATTTGCCCCCGCTCAGGGTGTGTGTGCTTTCCCAGTCTACACTGCTCAGGCTCTAGGTTGCTCTGCTGGGAACTGTCTGAGGTGGGCCCTGGCTTGTGTGCACTTCCCAGGTCTAAGCTGCTCAGGTTCAGGTACTCAAGTACTCCTCAAAGGTGCAGACATGGTTGGGCCTGCGTTTTGTGCCCTTCCCAGGTCCGAGCAGCTCAGGTGACCAGGTGTTTGGCAAGCACAGGTGTTGTGACTTATCACCTCCCCTGTCCCTGCCACTCGGTTTTCTGGGTGTACAGCTGGCACACCTTCTCAGGCCGATGTTGACCGTCCAGAATCCCAAGAAGTCTTGGTTAGCAACAAAGCCTGCTTGCAGTGTTGTAGATGATGCCTCTCTGGGGCCGTGATTGCCCCTTCCGGCTGTGGCTGCCCTTGCCTGCCTGTCTCCAGCGGGGGATGAGCCAGTCTGCAGCCAGCTAGCTCTGCTCAGTCCTTTGTTCTGTGAGCAGGCCTGGGGGTGTCTTAGGTTAGAGCTTTTCGCAGGGTAGCTATCCCACAGTCTGGTTTGTTATCTCAAGTTAGTTCCCTCAGCTTGGCCTTCGGGCATTCAGGCCCAGTCCTTACTCGAAGCAATGCAGCCCTCGCTTGCTAGTGGCTGATGCAGGCGTCTGTGCTGCTTCTCCGCAGGGTGTTGCCTTAGGCACGTAATCTGTGGGGTTTAATTATTTATTTATTTTTCCTCCTGGTTATGTTGCCCTCTGAGGTTCCAAGGCTTGCCACAGAGTCACCAGTGAGAGTGTTGCCTGGTGTTTGGAAACCTCTCTTTTTTAAGACTCTCTTCCCAGGACAGATCTCCGTCCTTACCTCTTTTGGCTCTCTTTTTACGTTTTATATTTTTTCCTACCTCCTTTCAAAGACAATGGGCTGCTTTTCTGGGTGCCTGATGTCCTCTTCCAGCATTCAGAAGTTGTTTTGTGGAATTTACTCTGTGTTCAAATGTTCTTTTGATGAATTTGTGGGGGAGAAAGTGGTCTCCCCGTCTTATTCCTCTGCCATCTTAGGACCACCTCCTAAAAATGGTAAATTTTAAAGGTCATATTTTCATGTCTGACCAGGTCACTGACTTATTTAAATCTTGATACTTGTGCATACCAAATGAAATTGGGAGAAACAAAAGCATCACTGAAAGTAAGCCACTTTTCAGTAAGGATATTCTGACATTTCCCTTCCCTGCTGAGGTTTCTTAGCCTATAGAAGGTGAGAACATGACTTCCCCACATTTCGAGTAGATTTAAAATGAAAGAGAAATTACCCTCATGATATTAGGCTACTCTTATAGTTTTTACTATCTGAAAGTGACTAGAAAAGCCCTGGAGTCTGCCAAAATTTTAATTAGGGTCAAGGAAGAACTCAACAGAGCAGGTTTCAAAGGAAATGGTGAAAAAGAAAAAACTTATTCTCTACTTGTACTTTACTGGGTTCAATCTGTTAAACTATCAATAAGAAGAATAAAAAGAAAGTAAATTACTTTTTTTACCTCTCCACAAGAGGGTAGTATTTCAAAAGGCAAAGTCCTTCCCAGAATCATAGTTTGGGGTTGGATGAAACAGGAGTGGGGGTGGAGGGTGAATGATTCAATTGGCTGACACACAGAGGTCTGTACCTTTTCATTGAGATCAAAGTGGGTAGCAAGTGTTACTATAGCCTAGACAAGCCTCTTTCAGGTGGGAATCTTTCAAGGAAAACTAAAATCAGGGATAGAAGCCACTAAATGATAAGAAGAAAAGATGCTCCAGAAACTCTTGGTGTTGGTCTTTTGGATTCAACTGGCATGTGAGTTTGAGAAGTTACTGATTACATGAACAGAAAATCCTCAGCAGATGAAAAATAACCTTGAAAGCAAGTTATTTTATGATAAAGAGTGAAAGGAAGTATTAGGAAGGAAAGAAGAAAGGGAGAGAGCAAGAGAGGAAAAAAGGAGAAAATAATCATTTAGGGTTGGGAAGCAGGCCCTAATTCCCTTCCCTGCTGCATTCTATTTTGTTTCTAAACAGGGGAGAGCACCCAGCAGCTGGAGCAGAATCCGAAGTCTCTACGTGTCCAGGAGGGAGGAAATATCACCGTGTACTGCAACTCCTCAAGCACCTTCACCTTCTTTCAGTGGTACAGACAGAAGCCCGAGAAAGGGCCTGTCCTCTTAGTGACATTAACTAAACCAAAAGAAATGAAGGAGCAGAAGAGAATAAGGGCTGAGTTTGGTGAAGCAAGAAAGGACAGCTCACTGCTCATCACTGCAGCCCAGCCTGGGGATGCAGGCACCTACCTCTGTGCAGGGGCACAGTGCTCCAGGGTCTCCTGCTGCCCGCACATAAACCCTGCTGCAGGTCCCCAGCCACTCAGCTGCCTCACTCCTCCAGCTCCACCTCACACAACTTTTCTCATGGAGGAGAACCATTCTGCTGCCTTTCCAGAACATTTCCCACATACACTGGAGGACGAGATTCATCTGCTATAAGACAAACTTCTGGAAATGAAACCAAGTACTCAAGTGAGTGGGCTTCCCAGTGGTAAAGAATCTGCCTGCCAATGCAGGAGATGTAAGAGACACATATTTGATACCTGGGTCTGGAAGATCCCCTAGAGTAGGAAATGGCAGCCCACTCCAGTATTCTTGCCTGGAAAATTCCATGGACAGAGGATCCTGACAGGCTATAGTCCATGGGGTAGCAAAGAGTCAGATACGACTAAGCACATGGGCATGCACTCACTTAAGTGAGTAAAAATAGAGGTTTACAAAATATATACTAATGCATATACATGGAATCTAGAAAGATGGTACTGAGGAGCCTACATGAATTACAGCAAAGGAGATGCAAACATAAAAAACAGACTTTTGAACTCAGTGGGAGAAGGAGAGGATGGGATGACTTGAGAGAATAGCATTGAAACATATACATTACCATATATAAAATAGACAGCCAGCGGGAGTTTGATGTATGACACAGGGACCCAAAGCTGATGCTCTGTAACAACCTGCAGGGATGAGGTGGGGAGAGAGGTGGGAGGGTACTCAGGAGGGAGAGGACACATGTACGCCTATGACTGATTCATGTTGGTCTGTGGCAAAATCCATCATAATGCTGTAAAGTAATTATCTTCCAATTAAAATAATTAACTTTAAAATATTTACAGCTTCTCAGGGTAGGCAGTAGGGGTAAGAAGAAAGTCAATATGGAGGATATCAGACACAGTAGATCCCAAAGACCATGGCAAGGAATGGTTAGTACAAGGAGACAGAAATGAATGATTTGCAGCTTTATGAAGTTGATGAAGCTTCTTCATCCCCAGTCTGCTAAGCCAGAGTAAAAGGCAGAAGTGCAGTAAAAATTAATTAGAAGAAGAAAGTTGCTACTTTTTGACAGAAAATGCTCCAAATGTACTCCAGTAATATCCAACTGTGTTCCCAAAGCAACATTCCACTAGATGGTCCTGAAACCACTTAAGCACTACCTGCAGTAGCCTGTATTTGCTCAGAATTTGCTTGGGGATTATGGTTTGCATAACAGACATCAATAGCTTCAAGTTTTCAAGGCCAGAAGAAACTGGAAGCTCACAGCTTCCACCATCTGGCAAGTCCTCCACTGGCCCACTTATATACCTGAAGCATTCCCGGTTGTTCTTAAAACAAGATGACATAATACGAAGCACATAGGTTTTGAAGTCACAATATCCCAGGTTTCAACCTGGGTCTTTGAATCCTGTCTTTGCAATTTTCTAGTTCTGTGCCTTGGGCAATTATTCATCCTCATCTAAGGACTTCCCTGGTGGCTCAGAGGTTAAAGCGTCTGCCTCTAATGCGGGAGACCCGGGTTTGATCCCTGGGTTGGGAAGATCCCCTGGAGAAGGAAATGGCAACCCACTCCAGTATTCTTGCTTGGAGAATCTCATGGCCTGAGGAGCCTGGTGGGCTGCAGTCCATGGGGTCACAAAGAGTCGGACACGACTGAGTGACTTTACTTACTTACTTACTTACTTACATCTAAGCTTCCTTGTAATTACAGGTTAATGAGAACACATATCTTGCTAAGTTGCTGTGAATTAAATGAGACAACATTTAAAAAATGATATGAAGTCTTAAGTGCAATATGTACTTAATAAATGAACCTGTAAATGACAGTTCAGTTCAGTTCAGTTCAGTTCAGTCGCTCAGTCGTGTCCAAATCTTTGCGACCCCATGAATCACAGCATGCCAGGCCTCCCTGTCCATCACCAACTCCCAGAGTTTACTCAGACTCATGCCCATTGAGTCAGTGATGCCATCCAACCATCTCATCTTCTGTCGTCCTCTTCTCCTCCTGCCCCCAATCCCTCCCAGCATCAGGGTCTTTTCAAATGAGTCAACTCTTTGCATGAGGTGGCCAGAGTATTTGAGTTTCAGCTTTAGCATCATTCCTTCCAAAGAACACCCAGGGCTGATCGCCTTCAGAATGGACAGGTTGATCTCCTTGCAGTCCAAGGGACTCCCAAGAGTCTTCTCCAACACCACACTTCAAAAGCATCAATTTTTCAGCGCTCAGCCTTCTTCACAGTCCAAGTCTCACATCCATACATGACCACAGGAAAAACCATAGCCTTGACTAGACGGACCTTAGTTAGCAAAGTAGTCTCTGCTTTTCAATATGCTATCTAGGTTGGTCATAACTTTCCTTCCAAGGAGTAAGCGTCTTCTAATTTCATGGCTGCAGTCACCATCTGCAGTGATTCTGGAGCCCAGAAAAATAAAGTCTGACACTATTTCTACTGTTTCCCCATCTATTTCCCATGGAGTGATGGGACCGGATGCCATGATCTTTGTTTTCTGAATGTTGAGCTTTAAGCCAACTTTTTCACTCTCCTCTTTCACTCTCATCAAGAGGCTTTTTAGTTCCTCTTCACTTTCTGCCATAAGGGTGGTGTCATCTGCATATCTGAGGTTATTGATATTTCTCCTGGCAATCTTGATTCCAGCTTGTGTTTCTTCCACTCCAGCGTTTCTCATGATATACTCTGCATAGAAGTTAAATAAGCAGGGTGACAATATACATATTTGACGTACTCCTTTTCCTATTTGGAACCAGTCTGTTGTTCCATGTCCAGTTCGAACTGTTGCTTCCTGACCTGCATACAGGTTTCTCAAGAGGCAGGTCAGGTGGTCTGGTAAGCATTTCTCATGATGTACTCTGCATAGAAGTTAAATAAGCAGGGTGATAATATACAGCCTTGACGTACTCCTTTTCCTATTTGGAACCAGTCTGTTGTTCCATGTCCAATTCTAACTGTTGCTTCCTGACCTGCATACAGATTTCTCAAGAGGCAGGTCAGGTGGTCTGGTATGCCCATCTCTCTCAGAATTTTCCACAGTTTATTGTGATCCACACAAAGGCTTTGGCATAGTCAATAAAGCAGAAATACATGTTTTTCTGGAACTCTCTTGCTTTTTCCATGATCCAGCGGATGTTTGCAATTTGATCTCTTGTTCCTCTGCCTTTTCTAAAACCAGCTTGAACATCAGGAAGTTCATGGTTCACCTATTGCTGAAGCCTGGCTTGGAGAATTTTGAGCATTACTTTACTAGCACGTGAGATGAGTGCAATTGTGAGGTAGTTTGAACATTCTTTGGCATTTCCTTTCTTTGGGATTGGAATGAAAAAGGACCTTTTCCAGTCCTGTGGCCACTGCTGAGTTTCCCAAATGTGCTGGCATATTGAGTGCAGCACTTTCACAGCATCATCTTTCAAGATTTGAGTTATACTCTAATATTCCCTTACTTATTGCATTGTTTAGTTTGTTTCAATTTTGGCCATTGGGAGCAGGTTGGCTCCCATGTCACTTTGACATGTCCCAATCCTTTTGTATTTTTGAGCATGTCCTTACTTTATAGCCTTACAAGATGCTCCAGGCCAGTCTTACATATTTCCTTCCCTTGCCCTGGAATCCACCATTTCTCAAAGGAACCCTGGTTTCTTTCTTTGGACAGTGGAATTAGAAGCTAAATTCTAGATGCTGGCTTGCTTATTGCTATGAAGTTGTCATTGCTTCTAGTCTGTCTCTCTAGTGGAGAGAGGCACGTAGCATATCTGTACATATGAACCTGTGTATATACATATTGATATATCTGTAGTTATTTCTCTGTCGATCTCCATCCATATCTATATCAAGCTAAACATGAGTTCACACTATTGTCTCTGACTCTGTTCCAGGACCAGGGGGCTCATTCCAGTCTTCCTCCTTGCTTGTCTGTATCCTCTCACTCAAACAGTAAGAAATATGGCTCATACCATATGCTGTTCATTTATTATTTTTTCAAACACATTATACATGAACAGTGATTTGAGAATTGTTAACTCACACAATGAGAAATGACTTCAACTAGAACACAGTGCTATGTACAGTTCTTTTTGTCTTTAGACTTAACACTTTCACTCATTTCCAAAGTTACTTAGGTCAGCACCCTTATCCCTTACCCACTTCAGTGCAGGTATTTTGTACATTTGTAATACTGTTATTTTTGTCACAATCTGCCAATTGGGGTTTTTGATCTACCAATCAATTAAAAAAAAGATTCATACTTTGTGCTGTCTGGTTCTGTGGATTTTGACAAATGCACATTGCTATGTATCCACCACTACTCTACCATAGAATAGTTACACCAGCCTAAGACATCCCTTGTGCTTCATCTACCTCCTCCCCAAACTTCTGACAACTACTCAGCTATTGTGTGTCTCTTGTCTCTTCCAGAATGTCATGGAAATGGAATCATACAGTGTGTATCCTTTGCAGACTGGTTTCCTTCATAGCACATTCTTTTTTATCATTGAATTGCATTTTATTGCTGGCTGTACCACAGTTTGTTGATCCATTTGCCTCCCAAATAACATCTAGGTTGTTTCCAGTTTGGGGGAGATTATGAATAAAGCTGCTTTATTCATATGATTATGAATAAACATTCATGCATTCCATAAATAAACTGTATTTGACTGATTATGAATAAACATTTGTGTACAGGTTTTTGTGTAAAATAAGTTTTCAAATCAGTTGGATAAATATCTAGGAGCATCATTGGTAGATTGTATGATAAAAGTATATTCAGCTTTCCAAGTGAGTGAGTAAAGTCACTCAGTCGTGTCCAACTCTTTGTGACTCCATGGACTGTAGCCTACCAGGTTCCTCCATCCATGCGATTTTCCAGGCAAGAATACTGGAGTGGGTTGCCATTTCCTTCTGCAGGAGATCTTCCTGACCCAGGGATGAACCCGTGTCTCCCACATTGTGCTGCTGCTGCTGCTAAGTCACTTCAGTCGTGTCCGACTCTGTGTGACCCCAGAGATGGCAGCCCACTAGGCTCCTCTGTATCTGGGATTCTCCAGGCAAGAACACTGGAGTGGGTTGCCATTGCCTTCTCCAATGCATGAAAGTGGAAAGTGAATGTGAAGTCGCTCAGTCGTGCCTGACTCTTAGCGACCCCATGGACTGCAGCCCACCAGGCTCCTCCGTCCATGGGATTTGCCAGGCAAGAGTACCGGCGTGGGGTGCCATTGCCTTCTCCCTCCCACATTGTAGGCAGACACTTTACTGTCTAAGCCACCAGGTAAGTCCAGCTTTCCAAAGGACTGCCAAACTGTCTATCAAAGTGGCTGTCTCACTTTCCATTCCCTGCACATGCTGAAATGTGTTAGTGGTATCTCATTGTTTTGATTTACAACTCCATAATGACCGATGATATTGGGTCTTTTTTAACATTCTTATCTGCTATCTATATGTCTTCTTTGGTGAGGTATGGGGTCAAATCTTTAATAGTTCTTTCTGTATTTTGGATACAACTTATAACTTTGGATTTTCCTAAGAGTGTATTTTACAGAGCAAAAGATTTTAATGTCAGTAAAAAAAGTCCAAATTATTCACATTTCATTTCATGGATCATGTTCTTCTTTTTCAGGATTGTGTTGGCTACTATAGGTCTTTTGCTTGCTGTGTAAGTTTTAGAATTACCTTGACAATATCTAAAACCTTCCCTGCCTTGCTAGGTATTTAATTTGGATTATGCTGAATCTACAGATCAAATTGAAAAGAACTGGTCTCATAATATTGTCCTATAATCCATTAACATGGACTATCTCTCAATTTCTTTAGATCTACTTTGATTTCTTTTATCAGTATTTTATTGTTTCTATGTATAGATCCCACATATATTTTATTAAACTAATAATACCTTAGTATGCCATTTTGGGGTGCTATCATAAGCACTGTTTTCCTAAAAAGTCTAATTTGAATTTTCACTGCTGGCATATAGGAAAGCATTTGACTTCTGCATATTGAGCTGTACCCTGCCATCTTCATATATTCACCCATTAGTTTCAGGGATATTTTGTGAAGTATTTGTGGTTTCCTATAGACAATCATCAGAGAAGGCAATGGCACCCCACTCCAGTACTGTTGCCTGGAAAACCCCATGGACAGAGGAGCCTGGTAGGCTGCAGTCCATGGGGTTGCGAAGAGTTAGACCCAACTGAGCGACTTCACTTTCACTTTTCACTTTCATGCCTTGGAGAAGGAAATGGCAACCCACTCCAGTGTTCTTGCCTGGAGAATCCCAGGGATGGGGAAGCCTGGTGGGCTGCCGTCTATGGGGTCGCACAGAGTCGGACATGACTGAAGCGACTTAGCAGCAGTAGCAGCAGCAGCATAGACACTCATATATCTTTGAATGAAGGAATTATTCCTTTCCAGTCTCTACACATTTTATTCCTTGGTCTCATTTTATTGCCCTAGTTAGAACTTCCAGTACAATGTTGAATAGGAGAGGTGAGAGAGGACATCCTTGTTTATTGCTTATCTTAGGGAGAAAGGATCCAGTCATTCTCCATTGAGTATCATTTAGCTATAGGTTTTTCATATATATATATACTTTATTATGACAATAAAATTCCCTTCTAGTTCTAGATTTTTGAGAGTTTTTATCATGAAGTGTGTAGAACTTTGTCATATGCATTGTCTGCATACATTAATAATCATATTGCCTTTCTTATTCAATCTGTTAATATGCTGACTTGCACTGATTGATTTATTAATGTTAAAACAGCCGTACATTCCAGGAATGAACTCCACTTAGTTACAATCCATTACAATCTCTTTACGTATTCTTGGATTCAATTTGCTAGTATTTTATTGAGAATTTTTACATCTATGTTCATGAGAAATGGTAGTATATGGTTTTCTTATCTTGAAATGTCTTCTTATTTTGATATTAGGGCAATGCTTACCTCATAAGATGCATTGTGAAGTGTTCCCTCTTTATTTTCTGGAACAGATATTGTCAAATTGATATTAAGTCTTCCTTAAGTTTTTAACAGAATACACAAGGATAACCATCTGGACCAGGTGTTCTTTATTTTTGGAAGGTTTTCAACTACTAATTCAATTTATTTTAATGAATATAATACTTTCAGGTTATCTGTTTCTCATTGAGTTAATATTCGTAATTTGTGCCTTCCAAAAAATTGGTTCATTTTATCTAAGTTATTAACTTTGTGTGGCTGTACAGTTGTTCACAGCTTTCCTGTACTATCTTTTTAATATCCATGGGGTCAGTACTGATGAGCCTTTTAAAAATGCCTGATATTGGTAATTTGGTTCTCTCTTACTTGTATTCATTAGATTGACTAGAAAATTATCAATCTTATTGAACTTTTCAAAAAACACCTTTTAGCATTCTTGATTTTCCCTAATATTTTTCTGTTTTCAATTTCACGGATTTCTGACTTATTTTTTTTTTATTATTCCCTTTCTTCTGCTTACTTTAGTTTAATTGGTTGTTCTTTCCTTATTTTCTTTTTTTAAAATACAATAAGGCATTATTTATTGAGGTCTTAAGCCTCATCCCCGCACTTTGACGGGATGAGGCATTTGGAAAGAGGTTGGAGGAGACAGAAAACAAAGCCGAGGGACCTTGAGGCCACTGCCTAGGCAAGAACTTAGACATCCTAAAAGAACCCAGAGCTGGATACTGGGCTGCAGGAAGGGAACAGTCCTGGGAGGTTCCAATTTCTGGCCAGGAGCATAGAGCTGCTCTGTGTGAGGGTGGGAGATTGGGAGGAGGGGAGAGGGAGAGGTGCGGCATCTACTTTGGTTCACATCTTCAACTAGTCTCTCTTCCACTTGCAAGCTCATCTCACCATGCCTTGCCCAGCAGGAACACTGGTTCTCTTTCTGGTCCTCTCCTTTCACACATTCCCCTGCCTACTATTCCCCTGCCTACCAGTGATTAGCTTCTCCCCTAGTCACTCCCATACCACGCATCCCTCCTTCTTCACACTAATGTATCCAAGAGACACTTTGCTAGGAAACCAGACCTTATCACTCAGTTCACCTCAAGACCAAGGACCCTTGCATTCTTCTACCCCCTGGAAGAAGCTGGATAAGGGAATGGGGTGAGGATGGAGATGAGATAACCAGTACAGAGGTCTGTAACCCTCCAACAAAAACCCTGCAAACAAATCCCAAGCAAACAAGGATCCAGACCGTTTCCAGTCCCATTCATTTCTTTCTCTGGTCTGGCCATTCTCCACTGTATCCTCTTCCTTAATAGTCTGGGAGTCTGGACCAAAGTGCTCAGGTTGTGGACAGATCCTGTCTGTAGCTGCCCCATCTTTCATAGCTGCAATCTCCACCTCCTTCATGCTATTTGCACCATCATCCTCATCAGTCTCTCTGGCTGTAGTCAGTCCGTTGACTCTGACCTTACACTTTCTTTGGGTGATGAGAAAGGCCATTGCCTTCAGAGCAGCCCTATCACTCCTCTGGAAGTGGTGGAACATGGTCTGTAGCTGCTGGAGCAGACTCTTACCCTCCACAACCATATTAAACTCATTTGTCATTGGCTCCCTGAGGAAGTCCTTCACCTCATCTAGCTCCAAGTCAGCATTGCAGAAGAAATACTCCTCCACTGCACCCCGCAGCCATTCAGCCTTCTCCTGTCTGTGCACAACCCCAAATCCATTCTCCACAGCAATCTGCAAGGTGGGCCAGGCCTCCAGTGATGCTCAGACTGCAGTCCCTAAGAGCCTCTTTCTTTATTTCTTAAAATAAAAATGGGTTATTAATTTTAGATCATTCTTCTTTTCTAATATTTGCATATAATTCTATAAATGTCCCTCTAAACATTGTTTTAACTCTATCACAAAGTTTGATAGGTTGTATTTTCATTCTCATTTAGTTCAATATGTTGAGACTTGTTCTTTGACCCATGGTTTATTTAGAAGTGTGTATTTTAATTTCCAAATGTAGGGATTTTCCAGCCCTCTTTCTATTATTGATTTGTAGTTTAATTACAGTTTTGTCGAGAATATACTTTGTATGATTTCTATTCTTTTAGATTTCTTAAGGTATGTTTTATGACCTAGAATGTAGTCTGCCTTGGTGAATGTTTCATGTGAACCTCTGAAGAATGTCTATTCTGTTGTAGTTGGATGGATTATGCTATAAATGTCACTTAGATCAAGTTGATTGATAGTACCCTTCAGGTCATCCATATCTTTATTGATTTTCTGCTTGCTGGATCTATCAATGAATGACACAGGGGCTGAAGTCTCCAACTGTAATGGTGGAGACTGTTTCTCCTTCGAGTTCTATCATTTTGCTTCATGTATTTTGATGCTCTGCTGTTAGGTACATAAATGTTAAGGATTGCTATGTGTCTTTGTAGAAGTAACTTGTTTACCATTATATCATGTCCCTCATTATCCCCTGTTAATCTTTTTTATTTTGAAGTATGCTTTGTCTAAATTTAAGATAGCCTTCCAGCTTTGTTTTGGTTAGTGTTGGCATGATGTTGTTTTCCCATCTTTACTTTTCACTGACTATGAATCTTCATAATTAAAGTGGGTTTCTTATACACAGAATGTACTTTGGTTTTGTGTTTTGTTGTTGCTATTGTTGTGTTTTATCCATTTTGACAACCTCTGCCTTGGACTGGTATAAGTAGAGAATTCACATTTAGAGTAATTAATGATCTAGTATCTTTGTGACTGCTTTCTATTCATAACTTTCAAGTTTTTATTTGATTCTTTCTCTTTCTGTTTTCTCCTATTGGTGTGTATGCCCAGCAGTGGGATCGCTGGATCATAAGGCATTTCTATTTGCAATTTTTTAAGGAATCTCCACACTGTTCTCCATAGTGGCTGTACTAATTTGCAT
This sequence comes from Aepyceros melampus, assembly GCA_006408695.1. Classification (NCBI taxonomy): domain Eukaryota; kingdom Metazoa; phylum Chordata; class Mammalia; order Artiodactyla; family Bovidae; genus Aepyceros; species Aepyceros melampus. The sequence continues at coordinate 228,807 of SJXQ01007060.1, forward strand.
TCCCACCAACAGTGTAATTGAACATTTTTTATGATTATAGTTTAGATCCTTTTCTGACAAAAAAAACATATATTTCATTAAAAAAAAATTTAGTGTTTAAATATGCTTTACAATATACATTTTAAAATAATGTATGTCCACCCTCAATTGGAAAATTAAACTGGATGGAACAACAGACTGGTTCCAAATAAGAAAAGGAGTACGTCAATGCAATATATTGTCACCTTGTTTATTTAACTTACATGTAGAGTACATCATATATGTAGATGTACTCTACATATATGTACTGTACTTATATGTAGAGTACATCAGCTGGGCTGGATGAAACACAAGCTGGAATCAAGATTGCTGGGAGAAATATCAATAACCTCAGATATGCAGACAACACCACCCTTATGGCAGAAAGTGAAGAAGAACTAAAGAGCCTCTTGATGAAAGTGGAAGAGGAGAGTGAAAACGTTGGCTTAAAGCTCAACATTCAGAAAACTAAGATCATGGCATCTGATCCCATCACTTCATGGCAAATAGATGGGGAAACAGTGGAAACAGTGGCAGACTTTTATATTTGAGGGCTCCAAAATCACTGCAGATGGTGACTGCAGCCATGAAATTAAAAGATGCTTACTCCTTGAAAGGAAAGTTCTGACCAACTTAAACAGTATATTAAAAAGCAGAGATGTTACTTTGCCAACAAAGGTCTGTCTAGTCAAAGATATGGTTTTTCCAGTAGTCATATATGGATTTGAGAGTTGGACTATAAAGAAAGCTAAGTGCTGAAGAACTGATCGTTTTGAACTGTGGTGTTGGAAAAAACTCATGAGAGGCCATTGGGCTGCAAGAAGATCCAACTAGTCCATCCTAAAGGAAATCAGTCCTGAATACTCAGTGGAAAGACTGATGCTAAAGCTGAAACTCCAATACTTTGGCCACCTGATGCAAAGAACTGACTCATTTGAAAAGACCTTGATGCTGGGAAATATTGAAGGCAAAAGGAGAAGGGGACCACAGAGGATGAAATGGTTGGATGGCATCACTGACTCAATGGGCATGAGTTTGAGTAAACTCCGGAGTGGTGAGAGGCAGGGAGGCCTGGTGTGCTGCAGTCCCTGGGGTCACAAAGAGTTGGACATGACTGAGCAACTGAACTGAACTGAACCCTCAAATGACATTATATCAATTCTCATAAAATTAGTGAAGTATTCTCAGTTCCTCCATTTTTGGCTTGTGATATTGCAGCCATATACTTTTTTGTTTGTCATAAACAACTGATGCTATAATTACTTTAAACAAACATTTGTGCGTGCACGTTAAGTCACTTCAGCCGTGTCCAACTCTTTGTGACCCTACGGATTGTAGTCCTCCAGGCTCCTCTGTCTATGGGACTCTCCAGGCAAGAATACTGGAGTGGGTTGCCATGCTCTCCTCCAGGGGATATTCCTGACACAGAGATGGAGCTCAAGTATGCTACAGGTCCTACATTGCAGGTGGATTCTTTACTGCTGAGCCAAAATATATGTTGTGTACAGGAAACTGACTTTAATTATGAAGATTCATAATCAGTGAAAAATAAAAATGGAGAAGCCCAAACAAGCATTTATCTTTTACCAATTAAGAATAAGAAAAATGCTTCATTTTATTTTACCTTCATTTATTTATTTATTTTATGACACTTTTTCATTCTTAACTCATAGTTTCTGTTCAATATCTTCTTATCCTGTGTAAATAACTTCTTTTAACATTTCTTACAGACAAGATAACTGTTGAGAGTAAATTGTCTTATTTTTTGTTCATATGATAATATCTATTTCTCCTTTATTTTTGAAGGATAATTTTCCTGGACATAGAAGTCAAGTTTAGTGAGTTTTTTAGCTTTTTATTTATTGACATGTTGTCCATGTACCATGAATTTACCAGTCAAAATGTACAATTCATTGATTTGTAATTTATTCATAGGTTATATAACCAAAACCGCTATCATATTCTAGAATATTTTCATCACCCCAATGGGAAACGCTGTCCAGTTGGCAGACATTTTCCATTTCTCCCTTCATCTGGCCCCTGGCATCCACTACTTTATTTTCTGTCTTTGAGAATTACCTAATCTAGGACATATTCATTCATATGAAGAGAATAATGCAATATGCAGCCTTTTGTGCCTGGTTTCTTTTAATTAACATAATCATTTCAGAGGTATAGCATGTTATAGCATGTATTAGAGCTCCATTCATTTTATGGTCAAATAATATTGCATTGCACGTTTTATTTATTTGATCACCCATTGGTGGACATTTGAGTTGCTTCAACTTTTTGACTATTAGAAAGAGGACTGTTATAAACATTCATGTTCAAGTCCTTGGGTAAACATTTTTTTCATTCTTTTTGGTGTATACCTAGGAGTGGGATTGCTGGGTCATATGGTAACCCAATGTTTAACTTTTAAAGCAACTTCCAAAGTGTTTTCCACCAGGGCTATATTATTTTGTATTCCCATAAATAGTGTATGAGAGTTCAAATTTTTTTCACATCCTCATCACACTTGTTCTTGTCTGTTCTCTCACTAGAGCCATCATTTTGGTGTGCTGTGTTTAGTTGTCATCTGTATATCTTTATTTAGTGAATTTCCTGTCCAAATCTTTTGTCCACTATTTGCATTGTTGCTTTTCATATATTTTTGCCAGATTCTTAAGTTTTTCATACTTAAATGTTATTGTTAATGTTACTATTTTTATTTTAATTTTCAATTGTCTATCCTACTATATAGAAAACAATTAATTGGATTTCATATATCAACTGTATATCTTGCAACATTGCTTAAATTACTTCTTAGTTTTAATTATTTGTTGTTGTTGTAGATTTCATTGGATATTCTACACTGATGTTGCCTGCAAATAAAAACAGTTTAATTCTTTTCCAAACTGGATAATTTTTCATACATTTTCTAATGTGATTTCAAGGACAGAAATTCAGTACAATGAGAGTAGACACCTTTTTGTTATTTTGATCTTAGAAGTAAAGCACTCAGTCTTCTACTGAGAGAGTCAATTCCTAGGAAGTTTGATAAGAAGTTCAGGGTCCCCAAGGAGGAGAAAGGGGTCCAGGTTCTCAAGGAAAGAACATTTTTTTCTACATTGCTTTGTCTTAGTTAATATAACAATGTATCTTGCTCAAGATATGTTTCTCTTTAACAAGAACCTTCTGACTAATCTTATCTTAAAACTTGTATACTGCAGGAGCGTGTCTGGTAAGATCTTTCTATTGTTAGTTTTAATCCTATCATCTTAAATGTAAATTGTGAGAGTGGGTCTAGTAAGATCTTTACAATCTTGAGACATTCTTTTGATTTACTGTAATAACCAATTGAAAAAGTATATAACTCCCTTTTCTAAGAGTAGTGAGTGGGGCACTCTTTGTCTCCCTTCTGATGTCTATGTCAGAAACTTTCTCTGTCCTCTTTCACCTTAATAAAACTCTGCTGCACAGAAGCTCTTGAGTGATCAAGTCTGGTCCCTGGTTCTGAAGCTAAATCTTCTTTGGAGATCACGAATCCAACATCATTCTCTGTAATCTATCATCTTGAGGGCTCATCCGGGATCTTCAGGACAAGGTAAGAACATTCAGAGCTCTAGCCTCCCTGCTTTCTCAGTATACACATTTTCTGCTTTACTTTACTAACTCTTTGGTGTGCTTGTGTGAATGAATGACATGCCCTGCATGAAGCAAGTGATGAGTCCTGTTCTGCGGTTTTGAGGTGCCTTGTCATGACTGAAGGCAGCCCCCAAAAGGGGAGCTTTGTCGGGGGTTTATATGGACCTGCCAATGCCAAGGAAATGGCAACTCACTCCAGTGTTCTTGCCTGGAGAATCCCAGGGACGAGGGAGCCTGGTGGGCTGCCGTCTATGGGGTCGCACAGAGTCGGACATGACTTAGCAGCAGCAGCAGCAGCCAATGCCAAGAGACACCCAAGGTCCCTGTGAAGGAGTGGCCAGAAATGGGCGAAGCGTGTGGTCCAAACTTTCCTTTCTTGGTCACCTTCTCCTGGTCTCTTTGACCATTTCATAATTGTGTGGGGAATTAGAACTACTAATCTACTCTGTGCTTCCCTGGTGGCTCAGAGGTTAAAGCATCTGCCTGCATGCAGGAGACCCGGGTTCGATCCCTGGGTCTAGAAGATCCCCTGGAGAAGGAAATGGCACCCCACTCCAGTATTCTTGCCTGGAGAATCCCATGGACAGAGGAGCCTGGAGGGCTATAGTCCATGGGGTCGCAAAGAGTCGGACACGACTGAGCAACTTCACTTTCACTTTCAACCTACTCTGTCAGATCATAAACTTCCAAGGGACTTGTGATCCATGAAGTTACTGTGTACTTTTACTTAGACCCCTTGTACAGAAGTGCCTAGCCTTGCTAGGAGCCAAAAGTTACAAGAGCACGTTCGGGAGTGAGGCAGAGCTCTAGCTCCAGGAATGTCTCTCAGGCTAGAGGTCCATCTCTTGGCTGCCTGCTTCAAGGGCCAGAAACCTAAAAGTGAGTATTTGTCATGGCTGTGCTTCTGATCTGTGTGGATACAAGCATCGCTGGTAACCATGAGGTTTTTGAGGACACAGACAGGGAATTGCAGGACCTGGTCAGATTGGAAGTGCAGTGGGCTTCTTCCTTTGCTAGTGCTAGCTCTTAGCAGACCAGAGAAAGCTCTCAGATGGCTTCTGTCTCAACTTTTTAAATATTTCTTTTGTGAAAGCTGTGGAAATGAACTGCAAGCATTGACCCTAGTAGCTTGAGGACAAAAATCACTTTTTCCTCTCTGCCTGACCTCATATATACTGCTGTGGTGACAATCATAAGGGACATCTTGGTTGTTGTTCATCCTTTATGACTCACCGCTTCTACTATGGTCAGGACGGTACTCAGGACACATGTAAGACAGACGCTTCCCCTACTCGTCCTAGCTTGGGAAACATCCCGGAAAGCTACTCTGCTCCAACCTGAGTGGCATCAGAAGAAAAGGGCAAATCAAACAAAGGTCAGTAAGGAACTGAAAATCAATCTGGGATGCCATCAGGTCTACCCCTGATGCATCTTCACCCTGCCTCAGTGGTAGAACCAGGAGGGATGAGTAAGGTGCCTGTGTCAGTAAGGGACAGACTAAGTTTGGCCGGGAAGGAAAGCTTTGGTGGAAAGTCTGTCTACACTCCCATCTAAAGCAGGGAGGGACACCTCTGGTGGAAAGAAGCCATGGCTGTGGATGTCACATTTTTCTCTCTTACAGATGGGAGCTAGAAGTTCCAGAACCAATCCTTTAAAATGTATTTTTTAAAAACTGGGACAAGTTTGATCCTCAGAATTTAAAAAGACACGCCTGATATTCTGTGATACTGAATGGCCACAATATCCTTTGTGAGATGGGAAACACTGGCCAGTTGAAAGGTCTCTTAATTATAATACTGTTTTATAACTAGACCAGTTCTGTAGAAAACAAGAGAAATGGACAGAAGTGCCATATGTGTTGCTCTTTATCTCTCTGCAAGACATGCCAGAGTTATATCCTAAGGGTACAGATTTGAGTGTGAAACCTACAGCAGCTGCCTCCTGTCCTCTTACTTTGTCCCTGTATTTGGGGCTCCCAACTGAACAGGCTGAGAATAGGGGCACCCTTTCAGGAGGAGTTGCCTCGGTCTTGGTAGAAATGCAAGCAGTACCAATTGTGGTCAACACTATCTAGAGGATCCAGAAACGTTCATAGAAGCCTCTATGGGGCTAATTTTACTTTATGACCTTCTTGGAGAAATATAATGTATGCCTTGGGGCAGATGCTGACTCCTGACTCAAAAACTCAAGTTTTAGGGGAAGCTACTCTTTTTGGTGTTGGTGATGGACAGGGAAGCCTGGTGTGCTGCACATGGGGTCGCAAAAAGTCAGACACGATTAAGTGACTGAACTAACTGAAATGCTTTTGGAGATGAATGACTTAAGTGTGAGGCAAGGAAAAACAGGGAACATGAAATTAGCCCTCCTTCTTACTGGGAGCCAAACAGTTTCAATAACAGAGCTGCTTTGCTGGATGTATTCTTGAAGGACTTAAGCAAGCGCATGCTAAGACTGTAAACTATGCTAAACTGGCTGACATAGAACAGGCAGAGAAGGAAACTCCTGGTAAATTCCTATATAGACTATGGGAGCCCTCCGTAAGATTACTGACCTTGATTCTGAAAGTTAGAGGGAAAAATAATCTTGAAAGATAGATTTCTCACTCAGTAGGCTCCAGATATCAGCTGTAAGCTACTAAAACAGACATTCAGACCAAATCAGTCTTTAGAAAAACTGTTGCAGCTAGCTCAGACAGTATATTATGGTAGAGAATATGAGGAGGAAAATAAGAGCCAAAAAAAAAAAAAAAGAACCAGGTAATAGACTGAAGCTCCAACAATGGCTGTTTGACCTGCTCTGAAACAGCCTAAGGAAAATATCCAGAGGAAGCCAGGTGAAAAGGGGTGGACTTGTTATTACTGTGGAAAGGATGGGCATCTCAAGTTGGATTGCCTTCAGGCATCTAAGCTGCCCCAGCTCCCTGTCTGGTCTGCAAAGGACCATACTGAAGAAGAGACTGCCCTCCAAGGTGTAGGCCCCAGGGGTCAGACTCTCAAGACAATTGGGACTGAAGATGCCCCAGGGTCCCCACAACAACCTCCCATCATAATTACACTTGAGGAACCCTGGGTTTTAATTACTTTGGGGGGGGGTTGCTGCCAATCAGTCAATTTCTTTTGGACACTGGAGTAACTTTCTCTGTGTTCACTGAAGCCCCTGGTCTGCTTTCTTCCCAATCCACTACCATAATGGGACTGTCTGGATAAGCCAAATGTTATTATTTTACTTGTCCTTTAAGCTGCAACTAGGACTCTGTACTATTTTCTCGAGTTTCTAATCATGCCAGAGTCTACCTCACCCCTTCCGGGGAGGGATATACTGAGTGAGGTCCAGGCCTCTGTTTTCACGAATATATAGCCTGCTCTTTCTCTCCCCTTAATTGGACAAAATGTAAATCCTAGAGTGTGGACTGATGGAAAAACTGGGTAGAACACAAAATGCTGTTTCTATCATTATCAAGTTCAATGACCCTCACCTATTTTCACATCAAAAGCAGTATCCATTAAATCCTGAGGTTAAGGGTTAAAACTCATCATTTAAAATTTAAAGGAACGGGGCTATTAATTTCCTGTAATAACCCATCCAACACTCTTATTTTGGGTGTGAAAAAGTCAAATGATAAATGGAGACTTGCTCAAGATATACAAATAATAGGTGCCTAATCCTTATACTTATATTGTCTGAAATTCCTAAACAAGCCAAATATGATTTTAAGACAATTGAGAGGACTTTGGAAATCATAGGCTATTCCTGCATTTGGATTCCAGTTTATGGGGAACTTGCCCGGCTTTTCTATAAGCTTATAACTGAAACTCAGCAGGGCCAAACCAACAAGCTGGTTTGGTCCCCCAAGACTCAGAAGGAGAAACTTTTTTTTTTTTTCTACATTGCTTTGTATCTTGCTCAAGGATATGTTTCTCCTTAACAAAAACCTTCTGACTAATCTTGTTACCTTAAAACTTGTATACTGTGGCAGTGGGCCTGGTAAGATCTTTCTACTGTTAGTTCTAATCTTGTCATCTTAAAATGTAAATTGTGGGAGTGGATCCAGTAAGATCTTTACATCCTTGAGACATCCTTTTGATTTATTGTCATAACCAATTGAAAAAGTACATAACTCCCTTTTCTAAAAGTAGCAGTGGGGCACTCTTTGTCCCCCCTTTGATGTCTATGTCAGAAGATTTCTCTGTCCTCTTCCACTTTAATAAAACTCTGCTACACAAAAGCTCTTGAGTGATCAAGCCTGGTCCCTGGTCCCAAAACTAAATCTTCTACTTCAGAGATCACGTATCTGACATTGCTCACAGTAAGCCATCAATACCACAAAGTGTGATGTTAGTAATACTGTTTATTATCTTCATCAGTTTGAGGAGGCTTTCTGTTTCTAGTTTGCTGAGAGTTTTTATATGGAATGTGCTCAGTCACTTAGTCCTGTCACTCTTTGCGACCCCATGGACTATAGCCCACTAGGTTCCTCTTTCCATGGGGATTCTCCAGGCAAGAATACTGGAGTGGGTGGCCATGCCTCCACCAGGGGATCTTCCCAGCCCAGGGACTGAACCCAGATCTCCCGCAGGCAGGCAGATTCTTTACCATATAAACCACCAGGGAAGCCCAGGAATACTGGAAAGGGTAGTCTATCCCTTCTCTAGTAGATCTGCCCAATAGAGGAAGATGTTAGACTTTATCAAATTATTCTTCTGCATTTATTGAGATGACCCTGCAGCTTTTCATTTTTTAGTTCTTTTCGTTCGTTTCTGTTCAGTCTGTCAGTCGTGTCCAATTCTTTATAACCCCAGGGACTGCAGCATGCCAGGCTTCTCAATATATCACCAATTTCCAGAGCTTGCTAAAATGCATGTCCATGGCTGGTGCCATCCAACCATCTCAGCATTTGTCATCCCCTTCTCTTCCTACCTTCAATCTTTCCCAGGATCAAGGTATTTTCCAATAAGTCACTTCTTCACATCAGTTGGTCAAAATATTGGAGCTCAGGTTCAGTATCAGTTTAGTTCTTTAGTAAGATGAACTAGACAGAATGATTTTCAAATGTTTAACCAATCCTGCATTCTTGGGGGTGGGGGGACAAAACTCAATAGATGATGGTGTGTTATATTTTGTATATATTGATGGACTTAGTGCTTCATTCTGGACACATTCTATTGCTACCTCTTCAAGTGCACTGTTTTCACCAGCTTCCCTGTTTAATCTGTCATCTATTTCTATCCACTGTTTCTGTCATCTGACATGACAGCTTTCATATCTATAAGATCAATTTAGGTCTATTTTATGATTTCCAGGTCTCTATTTAATTTTAGAACATACAAAACAAAATTATTCCAAGTATTTTAATGTCTCTGTCTGCAAATTCTAAAATATAGGCCAATTCTGGATCAGTTTGATTTTTCACGGGAATTTTAATTTGATTTTTCTTACTTTACTGAGATTAAATATCTTTCTAATGTGGTTAGGGGCTAGTTCCATACCTTTCTTGTGAATTGGCTGCTCATTCCTTTTAAACATCTCTTAATAAAGTTAAAGGTCAGTGCTACATCTTTCTTATAAACTGTTGTGGCTTGTGTGTTTTTCACATTTTTTAAATCAGGTTTTAGTTTCCTTGTTCTAAAAATTTTAACAGTCATCTTTTGAGCTTGATTTTGGTGTGGTTTGTTCTACCTTTAAAAATTTTAAACACTGTGATGTATCCTGTATGAATAAGCAACCAGTGGATACTAGGAAGTGAGCACTTCACAGGAAACCCAGGAAGTCCTACTAAGCCAAAAAACTGTCCCCAGGGGCACACCTCAGGCTGGCTGATCCTGCTAGCCAATTAGGAACCCAAGAAGTATGGTGAAGCACACAAATTCATTCCCCTTTCCTCCAGAGCCAACAATCTCAAAGAGAGACCTTGGGAACTAGATGGGCAGGACATGATTACTCAGTGTTTCCTCCAAGAAGCTGGAAGCTTGTGGTAGCTATTCACGGAAATGAATTCCATGAGGTAAGCTCCAATGGAGCTGCCAGCAGGAAAACAAGGTGAAAAAAGAGATTGGTGCAGGCACATGTTGAGAAAACCTTTGCACACAAGGCTCACACACCTCTGGGCAAGCTCCACCCCTTCCTGGGAATACTAATCAGTCTCAGGTTGTCATTTCCTGCATGGGATCACCCAGCACAACCTGAAGCATGCATTTATCTGCCTCATCCCCATCACCCTGGGTTAAAACCCAAGCCTGGGTAGTACCCCTAGTGAGGTGACCATGAGTCCTAGACTTGAAACAAGACAGTTGCAAGTGGAGCAAGAGCAAGTGTATTCAGTGCAGTCTAACAGCCTGAAGACAGTGGTTTTAGACTGGAAACTAGAAAACTGAGGAGAGCTACGTGAACACTGAGAGAAGGAGGTAGGATGGAAAAGGTTTCTGGTAGGTGGCCCAGAATTAAATGATCTTCAAGGTGCATTAAGGCCACCTTGTAGGAGGAAAGTGGAATGATTCTCATTTCCACAGACACTTAAATACAGCCTAATTACCATGGAGGGATTTTAGACAAGATATTAAAAACTAGATAATGGTGAAAGGTGAGAGAGAACAGAATGAAACCCTGAATAGTGTGACTGTGAGCAAGGTTTGGAGGAGACACACTCTCCCTGCTATGTGACCCATCAGAGTTGACTTGGAGAGATGAGGATGGCAGGTGAGTTTGGAGGGCTCTTTAGGGGCATTAAAATGCCTCAATTCTCCCACCAAAACATCTGAGTTGCTCTCCATCCTCCCCTAGAGGTATCAGGATGGGGCTTTGTGATGTCAAGGCTCACCCAGGGCCACCATTGGCTGGGGGAATGACTTGCTGACCTCATAAAGCATAAGGGTGTGGCCCCCTGGAGAAGAGTATGTATATATATATAGAGGTGCTCAGGGGCTCTGTAGAAGGCTACTGAGAGCCTTCAAAATAACGAAGGTGACTGGGAACCCACAAAGCTCTAGAGAGGTTATGGAGCAGCCAACTCCAGATACCCAAGACAAACAGATGAAGACCTCCTGTCAACTGAGGTCCAAAGGAAGTGTCAGGGTGAGCTGAGCCCACCAAAGCTCCTCTTGCCTGTTGACACCACCCCATAAGACCCCCTCCCTTGTCCTTGCCTGGCACATACCCCTTCTCTGCCCACACCCATTCTCCTGAAGCTGTTGTTTCCATCCATCTTTACCCTCTTCCCTAAACCAACGCCATTCTGTGCTCCCTCTCTTGTTTTCTCCAGGTGACCAGGGCAACCATGAAGATGAAGAAGCACATTCAAGAAAAGGTGGCCAACAAAGCTTCTCAAAAAACTGCCACCTCAAAGAAACTTAAGAAAACCAGAGGTTCAAAGCTCTGTAGCCAGTGTTCCAAGGTGAATGAAGAGCTGAATCAAAACAAACTAGAGGAGGTCCCAGAGATCATGGAGACTCCTGCCGACCCAGCTGGACCAGTGGGCAGCCAGGGACCTCAGAGCATGGCTTAAGACCTCAGAAATCTGCAGGTGTCTCACCGTTAAGAAATGACCAACAGTACAGACATTGAAACTTATACCAACAGCATGCATTGATAATGAAAAGTAAATAAAATCAACCTGCTGTTAAATTATGTATGTCTCTGAGCTCTCTGTAGATTGTGTGGTGCAGAGAGGGCAGGGAAGGTATGTGTGTGAAGAGGGAGGGAGATGGGTCCTCTGGAGTTGGAGATGGGACCAGAAGGTCCAGTTAGCCAGAAAGTAAGGGGAAGAACTGGGTCCAGACTGAGCCCCAAAGGGAGAAGAGGCAGAGGACTTGGTGTTTCTGTGTGAGAGTGTAGAGGAGAGGGGGGAACTTAGCTGGGGAGCCGTGTCATGTGTGGGGTGGCAGTGCCATTTCCTAAAAAGGCATACAAAGTAGTTGCCCCTAGGGCATCTACCTCATAGTAGTGTTTATTACACCGCAAGATATGATGTCGACAACCAACAGCCTCAAAAACTCAATCTTGCTTACTGAAAGATAGTCCTTAGGAGTAAAATAATGGTGGTTTTAAGTATGGAGATTTCTTAAAACACTAAAAATAGAACAGCACATGGCCTAGCAATTTCACTTTGGTTATATATTTTTAAAAAACTCACAACATTAATTCAAAAGACACACGTACCCCAATGTTCCTGGAAGCACACCATTCACCAAGATAGGGAAGCAACCTAAATGTTCATCCTATGATAGAGGAATGGATAAAGATGTGGTCTGTATGTACTATGGGGCACTCTTTGTCATTCAGTCACTAAGTTACGTCCCACTCTTTGTGACCCCGTCCAGGCTCCTCCATCCATGGAATTTTCCAGGGAAGAATACTCCAGTGGGTTGCCATTTCCTTCTCCAAGGGATCTTCCTTACCTAGGGATTGAACCCACATCTCCTGCTTGACAGGCAGATTCTTTGCCACTGAGCCACCAAGAAAGACCTATGGAATACCACTCAGCCATAAAAATAATGCCAGTTGCAACAAGATGGAGGGTATGATACTAAGTAGAGTAACTTGGAGAAAGGCAAATATTCTATGGTATCACTCATAGAACCTAAAAATACAATAAAGTAGAAAATATAACAAAAATGGAGATTCAGAGATAAAGAAATCTACTGGTTACCAGGGGGGGGGGAGGGACAATAAAAGGTAAGGGAGTGGGAGGCACAAAATGTTAGATGTAAGATGAGCTCAAGGATGTATTCTGCAACATGGGAATAGAGCCAGTATTTTATGATAACTATAAGTGGAAGATAAACTTTAACAATTGTATAATCAGAAAGAAAAAGAAAGACAAAGTGGGGAGGAAGGAGGGAAGAAAGGAAGGAAAATAGTGGCATTTTTGGAGGTCACAAAGCCAACATTGATTAGGCCCTTTTTAGCTAAGGAATTTAGAATGAAGCAGTGGACTCCCACAGGTGGGGCAGGGGGAGTGGTCCACAGCCAGTGCAGGCAATACTGGGGTTCATTGCCCATGAAGAGTTTTATTACAAGAATAAAACCAAATCAAAGCTGTTTCTGTTTTAATTACCATCTCCATATTCCAGTATTCTAAAATAATGTCAGTAATTAGATACTTTTCCTCTGCAAAACCAAATTTTGTTGGTTTAAGTTTTAAAGTTTGTTGTCATTTATGTCATTTTAATATTTTATATATTATTCACAAGGTACAAAATTTTAGTATATATATGTGTGTGTGTGTGTATATATATATATATGCATATATACATTTTGGGGCTTCCCTGGTGGTGCAGAGGTTAAAGCGCCTGCCTGCAATGTGGGAGACCTGGGTTTGATCCTTGGGTCAGGAGGATCCCCTGGAGAAGGAAATGGCAACCCACTCCAGTATTCTTGCCTGGAGAATCCCATGGATGGAGGAGCTTGGTGGGCTGGAGTCCATGGGTACATACAACCACAGTTTTAGTAGTTATCTTTAAAAATTCATTATCTTCTATGAGGGAGTTAGTTAAGAGAAGTCCCTGTAGTTGCCATCAACACAGGCCACCATGGTTACCACTGCTCCATTCCACAGAGCATCCTTAATGGTTTGAAAGGCCTTGAGACTGCTTCCTGCACAGCCTGCAGTCCCTGAGGGAAGGTACTAAGACACACCCCACGTTCAAACAGTTGATTCTAAATACACAGTGATACCATAAATATTGTCAAGTAAAGACACGCAATGTGCTTTTATTTATGTCTACATCAGTGAAACAAAGTATTCACTGCAAGGTACAAAATTTTTAAGCTTGAAAAGTAAAACATCTTCTTATATTTGAACTTAATAAATATCTTGCTGATTTTGAAAAATATGCTTAATAAGTGAAATTCATTAATTGTCAGTTATTTTGAGCCTATGGAAAAAAGAAAATAAAATTACATTAATTGGGGCTGCTTAAACTGTATATTTTGCAGATATTTTTTCTTAAAAATTCCCTTACACTTTTACAGATTATAATTAGATATAAAATGATCAATAGATTTTATACTATGTTTATTTTCTGGACATTATTATTTTCTTTATTTTGTGAATTATAAATAGAAAATTGTTCTACTGAATGGGTATTAAAATTACTTCTCTCTCTTGTGATTTTATTTTATTGCCTAAAACCTTTATAATTCAGCTCTAGTGTCTAAGTTTTTTGTTTTGCTTTGTTTAGGCTGAGAATTTTCTCATCTATTTCTGGTTTCTTAAGAGTTTCTGTGAAGAATGTTTGTTTGTTGCTTAGTCATGGTTGATTCTTTTTCGACCCCCTGGTCTGCAGACCACCAGGCTCCTCTGTCCATGGGATTTACCAGGCAAGAATACTGGAGTGGATTGCTACATCCTTCTCCAGGGGATCATCCCGACCCCGGGATCAAACCTCCCTCTCCTGCATTGGCAGGCACATTAATTACCACTGAGCCACCAGGGACGCCCAAGGAACGTGCATTGTACATTGTCAAATACTCTTTCTGCATCTATTGATATGATCATACTCATTTAATTTATAGCTTGTTAATGACATGAATTATATTGATTTTCAAATGTGTAACCAACCCTGCATTCCTGGTACAAACTCCCCTTGATCTTGGTGTATTATCCTTTGTATACATTGATGGACACTTAGTGTTTCATTTTAGATGGCTCCTACTGCTAAGTCTTCAAGTACACAAACCTTTCCTTCTGTCATGCCTGTGGTTGTTGTTCTTTTGTTCAGTCGGTAAGTTGCAACAGCATTGACTGCAGCATGTCATTTCCTTCACTATTTCCTAGAGTTTGCTTGAATTCATGTCCATGGAGCGGGTGATGCTATCCAACCATCTCATACTCCATCACCATCTTTTCCTCCTGCCCTCAATCTTTCCCAGCATCAGGGTCTTTTCCAGTGAGTCGGCTCTTCACAACAAGTTGCTAAATTATTGGAGGTTCAACCTCAGCATCAGTCCTTCCAATGAATATTCGGGGTTAACTTACTTTAGTATTGACTGGCTTGATCTCCTTGCTGTCCAAGGGACTCTCAAGAGTCTTCTCTAGAACCACAAATCGAAAGCATCAATCCTTCGGTGCTCAGTCTTCTTTATGGTCCAATTCTCATATCCATATATGACTATTGGAAAAACCATAGCTTTGACTAGATGGACCTTTGTCAGCAAAGTAATGTCTCTGCTTTTTAACACGCTGCCTAGGTTTGCCATAGCTTTCTTTCCAAGGAGCAAACGTCTTTTAATTTTATGGCTGCAATCACCATCTGCAGTGATTTTGGAGCCCAGAAAATAAAATCAGTCACTGTTTCCACTTTTTCCCTTTGTATTTGCGATAAGTGATGGGACTGGATGCCATGATCTTAGTTTTTTGAATGCTAAGTTTAAGCCAGCTTTTTCACTCTCCTCTTTCATTTTCACCAAGAGGCTCTTTAGTTCCTCTTTACTTTCTGCCATTAAAGTGGTATCATCTGCATATCTGAGGTTGTTATTTCTCCTGACAATCTTGATCCCAGCTTGTGAGTGATCCAGCCCAGTATTTCATATGATGTACTCTGCATATAAGTTAAATAAGCAGAGTGACAATATAGAGCCTTGACATACTTTTCCCAATTTGGAACCAGTCTGTTGTTCCATGTCCAGTTCTAACTCTTGCTTCTTGACCTGCATACAGGTTTCTCAGGAGGCAGGTAAGGTGGTCTGGTATTCTCATCTCGTTAAGAATTTTTCATAGTTTGTTGTGATCCACAAGTCAAAGGCCTTAGTGGAATCAATGAAGCAGAAGTAGGTGTTTTTCTGGAATCCCCTTGCTTTTTCTATGATCCAATGGATGTTGGCAGTTTGATCTCTGGTTCCTCTGACTTTTACTAAATCCAGCTTGTATATCTTGAAGTTCTCATTTTACATATTGCTGAAGCCTACCTTGAAGGACTTGACCTTTACTTTGCTAGCATGTGAAATGAGTGCAATTGTGTGACAATCTGAAAATTCTTTGGCATTGTCTTTCTTTGGGATTGGAATGAAAACTGACCTTTTCCAGTCCTGTGGCCACTGCTGAGTTTTCCAAATTTGCTGGCATATTGAGTACAGCACTTTCACAGCATCATGTTTTAAGATTTGCAATAGCTCGGTTGGAGCTCTATCATCTCTACTAGTTTTGTTTGCAGTAATGCTTCCTAAGGCCCACTTGACTTCACACTACAGGATGTCAGCTCTAGTTGAGTGACCACACAATTATGGTTATCTTGGTCATTAAGAGCTTTTTGTACAGTTCTTCTGTGTATTCTTGCCACCTCTTCTTAATCTCATCTGCTCCTGTTAGGTCCTTGCTGTTTTTGTCCTTTATTGTGCCCATCTTTGCATGAAATATTCACTTGGTATCTCCAATTCTTTTAAAGAAAGAAAAACACCAATACAGTATACTAACGCATATATATGGAATTTAGAAAGATGGTAAT
This sequence comes from Aepyceros melampus, assembly GCA_006408695.1. Classification (NCBI taxonomy): domain Eukaryota; kingdom Metazoa; phylum Chordata; class Mammalia; order Artiodactyla; family Bovidae; genus Aepyceros; species Aepyceros melampus. Next base: position 244,889 of record SJXQ01007060.1, read on the forward strand.
GATAACCCTGTATGCAAAACAGCAAAAGAGACACAGATGTATAGAACAGTCTTTTGGACTCTGTGGGAGAGGGAGAGGGTGGGATGATTTGGGAGAATGTCACTGAAACATGTATAATATCATATATGAAACGAATCGCCATAATACTGGATGCTTGGGGCAGGTGCACTGGGACGACCCAGAGGGATGGTACGGGGAGGGAGGAGGGAGGGGGGTTCAGGATGGGGAACATATGTATACCTGTGGCAGATTCATGTTGATGTATGGTAAAACCAATACAATATTGTAAAGTAATTAACCTCCAATTAAAATAAATAAATTTATATTTTAAAAAAATAAATAAAGAGATCTCTAGTCTTTCCTATTCTATTGTTTTCCCCAATCTGGCAGGCATGCAAAACCAGGACGCCAGCTGTTGGAGCCTCCTGATGTATCTGGAACTTGTTTCTCCCTCACCGATTGAACCCATATCTTGAAACCCAGGGCAGCCCTACAAGCAGACAATATGAACTTCCTGCCAGAGTTGTGCGCCTTGAAGACTCTGGACTTCAAACTTCAGTAATGAAGCTGAAGCAATGGTGGCTCTGCTTCTGAGTCAGAAAAAAGGGGGCTAGTGAAGGTTTTGTCAATTATCACGATGTCAAAAGCCCCTTAGACTTTTTTTATCATGCTAAATAATTCCGCTACATCTGGATGAAATTTCACCTCAATACTCACACATTTTAACATGAGGAAAGGGAATGAGCAAAATAAGCAAGTCAGACTCCAAAAGCATCAAGGCTGTGGGGACCCCAGATGAAACTGCCCTGGACTCATGCATGTGTAGTTCAAGCCACATGGAAGTGCTTTGCCCTTTTTGGAAAGCCCATTTCTCACCATCCATCCTGGCAGCCTTTGGGATAGGAGAAAGCAGATTTCAGACTCTAATGACCACATGCTCTTGAGGATGATGTTCAAGGCACCCACAGCTACTCCTTTCATACTTTTCATTTTCTAACAGATTGGAGCTCTCACCCGCCATGCAGAACAGAAGCCATGTTCTCTATTCCCTGTTGTAAGTCGAAAGTGACCCAATTACAGAAATGCACAGTTTGCACCTGCCAGACACTTCCCCTGGAGCAGCTCCCTCTGCACTGTGTCCTCCACTAAGCCTCTTCCAAGGTGAAGGAGGAGCTTGGGGGTTCTGCTTCTTATGTTACTCCTGGCACAAAAGCACTAGCTTATACTAGAATTCCCATGTCTGCTTCTATTTCAGCATTTCTCTTAATGATTTGAGAGGAACATCTGAAATTTGGAAGAGAATGGATTTTGTTGTCCCTCTCTCCCACCTCCCTGCCCCTAGTGTCTAGAGCTGAAGCACCATGACAGTGGGCTTGGCAGTGGTGACCATTGGTAGTATTGTCTCTAGCGGGCATTTCAATTCTGACCAGTGACAGCGCTCCTGGGAGTGCTGGATGAATCATTCTTTCGGCTCCTTCATTTATGGCTTGTAGTCAGAGAGGCGCATTCACAGGAGTGGTTGACTTTTCACGTGAAAGAAAAGGAAAGAGCCCATTTTCAGTTGTTGGACCCTTGAACCTGGTTTGTGAACACTATTGTCACCATTTCTCACCAACAGGAGGAGGCCCATTTAACTGAAAAGACAATCCAATATCAGTCATCAGAGAGCAATCTCTGAGGCAGGTTGGGCCAGTTTTTTCCAACCCTCAGCACAGCTTTCTCTCATCAGAGAGACCAGTTCCCATAAGTGCATGAATCTCCAGAGGGCAATTGATTCTTATTATATTCCTTATCAGGAATAAGGTCACAGTATAAATAAATATGCTTCACACTGGAACGGCAGAAAAGTGAACACAAATCCCTTTCAAAGACGAGAAAGCCACGAAATCAGGTGGTGCCCCCACTGGTACTTTGTCTCTCTTGCCTCTAAGGATCTTGCCCCACTCCTGCAATACGCAAAAATGCAGTAGGCAAAATAATAGCAATAATAATAAGACTAAGCCACACTTTCTGGTATGGTCATTATTTTATGCTCTGTTCAGGTGCTCAGTCATGTCTGACTCTGCGACAGCATGGACTGTTGCCCACTAGGCTCCCCTGTCCATGAAATTTTTCCAGGTGAGAATCCTGGAGTGGGTTGTCATGCCCTTCTCCAGATGATCTTCCCAACCCAGGGATCAAATCCACATTTCTTATGTCTACTGCATTTGCAGGCACATTCTTTACCACTAGCACTAGGGTCATTATTTTAAAAATCAACAAATAAACTAAAAAACCCAGAAAATAACAAGAGTTGGCAGGATGTGGAAAATTAGAAACTTTATACATGGTTGCTAAGGATGCAAATTTGTACAGCCATTATAGAAAATAGTATGGAGACTCCCTTCATAATGAGAAATAAACTGTCATGGGAGCCAGCAATGCCGCTACTGGGTGCATAGCCAAAAGAATTCAACACAGGATCTCAAAGAGATATTTATGCTCCCATGTCCACTGCAGCATTATTCACAATAGCCAAGAGGTGGAAACAACTTAAATATCTATCAATTGATGAATGGATTTTTAAAAAATGGTCTATACGTAAAATGGAATATTGTTCAGCTTTTAAAAAAAAAGGCTATCCTATGTGATGACATGGATGAAATTGAAGGCCATTATGCTGAATGAAATGGGGTTTCCCAGGTGGCACTAGTGGTAAAGAACATGCCTGCCAAAGCAAGAGATGCATGTTTGACTCCTGGGTGGGGAAGATCCCTTGGAGGAGGAAAGGGCACCCTACTCCAGTATTCCTTCCTGGGAAATCCTGTGAACAGAGGAGCCTGGTGGGCTAGAGTCCATGGGGCTGCAAAAGAGTCAGACATGACTGAAGTGACTTAGCACAGTACACATCATGTTGAGTGAAGTAATTCAGTCACAGAAGGACAAATACTGCATGATTCTACTTCTATGAGGGGCCTAAAGTAGTCAGACTCACAGAAGTAGAAAGTAGAATGGTGGGTGCCATTCCACTTGAGGGAGTAGAGCTTAGGGGATGGGAAATGGTTGTTGTGCAACAGAGTTTTTCAGTCATGCAGCATAAACAAAACTCTGGATCAGCTGTCCACCATCATGCCATGGAAGACAATAATGTAGAGTTCAATGAGCATTTTAAGAGGATAAATTTCATGTTATAGCAGATGATATTCCCAAACCAGAAGAGTCAGGGGCATGGATCCCACTGCCCTGCCCTCTTCCCCTACTTTTCATGATTGGTTAGGAGCCATCATTCTTCCCCTTAAACGAGGCAGATTAGAAGTGTAGAAGCTTGGAGAAAGGCCACTAAATCACCTACGCTTTCAAACACAACTCAAGTGCAACGTGGACCCCCGCAGGCTCCAGGGGGAGGCGCTGGTGTAAGAGAAGATTGGGAATAAAGTGCAGAGCCTAGACCTTGGACTTCACCCATGGATCTCCAAGGTCTGCTGAGACTGCAGCCAGCTGATTTCCAGGCAGCTTCTAGCTGAGATGGCTAGGGTTTGCTGAGGATGGTCCCACATTTCCTAGCCGGAAAGGATTACTTGACTAAGCTCATGTCTGTCATTCATGACTCTATCCCCTTCTGCATCATCCCCCACACAGTGGCACATACTGTGTGTGTGCCTGATACTGTGCTGGGCCCAGAGGAAGTGGCAGAGGGTGGTGACTGGAGATGCAAGAGGGAAGTAGATTCATTGGCCTGGACTTGAGAGCACTGTTTCCCAACCTACCAAACTGTGGGTCTTTGGTGTTAATGCAGAAGGTTCAGTATGGAAGGTGGGCATCAATCCTGGACTGAATACATCACATATGTGCTTCATAAAGGTACTATACTAGGTGGTCAAGAGCCTTGAAGTTGGACCCCTGAGTTCAATCTCAGTTCTGACATTTTAGCAGGTTCCTCACTTTGCCGTGTCAGTTCCCTCATCCATGTACCCAAGAGTCAGCATCAGTTCAGTTCAGTCAGTTCAGTTGCTCAGTCGTGTCCGACTCTTTGCGACCCCATGAATTGCAGCACGCCAGGCCTCCCTGTCCATCACCAACTTCTGGAGTTCACTCAGACTCACGTCCATAGAGTCCATGATGCCATCCAGCCATCTCATCCTCGGTCATCCCCTTCTCCTCCTGCCCCCAATCCCTCCCAGCATCAGAGTCTTTTCCAATGAGTCAGCTTTTCACATGAGGTGGCCAAAGTACTGGAGCTTCAGTTTTAGCATCAGTCCTTCCAAAGAAATCCCAGGGTTGATCTCCTTCAGAATGGACTGGTTGGATCTCCTTGCAGTCCAAGGGAGTCTCAAGAGTCTTCTCCAACACCACAGTTCAAAAGCATCAATTCTTCAGTGCTCAGCCTTCTTCACAGTCCAACTCTCACATCCATACATGACCACAGGAAAAACCATAGCCTTGACTAGACGGACCTTAGTCGGCAAAGTAATGTCTCTGCTTTTGAATATGCTATCTAGGTTGGTCATAACTTTTTTTCCAAGGAATAAGCGTCTTTTAATTTCATGGCTGCAATCACCATCTGCAGTGATTTTGGAGCCCCAAAAAATAAAGTCTGCCATTGTTTCCACTGTTTCCCCGTCTATTTCCCATGAAGTGATGGGACCGGATGCCATGATCTTCATTTTCTGAATGTTGAGGTTTAAGCCAACATTTTCACTCTCTTCTTTCACTTTCATCAAGAGGCTTTTTAGTTCCTCTTCACTTTCTGCCATAAGGGTGGTATCATCTGCGTATCTGAGACATAAGTGAAGGCTATTAATAATTTGATCACTATTACATGCATATCACACATTTTCAACTGTCTATAGTACTATTATAATAAATAAAACATATATTTGTTTCAAAATAAAACTGAGTCTGAAGTAGTTTATTGTCATTCTATATTTTCTCAATCAACTTTTGCCAAAAATGTATAATTATTGCCAAGTTAGGGCCTCATGATTTCTTTGGATGGACAACATAAATGATCACAGGCATCCTTCATGCCATTGCCCCCATGACACTGGGGTTTCTCCAGCCATTTCTCTAGCTGAACAGAGTCTGAGGTTAGGGGCTGGTTGGGCCCAGACTCTCATCCCACCTCCACTCCTCTGTCAATCATTCAAAAATATTCATTAGAACCTAATTATACTAGATCCAAGTTGAGAAACTACTTCTTAGCTGGGAAACTTGCAGCAAGTTATTTCACCTGTGAAATGAACTTCTAACTTCCAGTTGGTTTTGAAAAGCAGATGAATAACATGTGTAAAATCATCTGGCACAATGCCTGGCACAGACAAGATACTCAATAAATGTTTTCTTCTAGTTCCTGACATGACAATTGAAAACAAGCTATATAACTTGCCTCATCTCCTAAACATGAGAAATCATGTATGGTGTCATGGTAGTTAGAGAACTGACATGTATCCTGCCCTCCTCAAGCAGGGGCTGGGGATGCAATAAAAATTACATTCCACTAAGCAGATCTTAGCCAAGGGCTGCTGCTGTCTTTTGTAGGAAAAACATCTAGCATGCAGGCATTGGAAGAAGAGATCCTAGACTGGAATTGCTCAATTGCTCAGAATTTAATCAGGTTGCATGCCAACATTTAGTTATGGATATGACTTCTATGGCCTTCCCTGGTGGCTCAGCTGGGAAAGAATCCGCCTACAATGCGGGAGGCCTGGGTTCAGTCCTGGGTTGTGAAGATCCCCTGGAGAAGGCTACCCATTCCAGTATTCTGGCCTGGAAATTTCCATGGATTGTATAGTTCATGGGGTCACAAAGAGTCAGACATGACTGAGTGACTTTCACTTCCATGACTCCTAAAGGAACTCTGATCTACATCAATATCCTTTAGAGAAATGTTTGGCCTGAAGGCCAAAGGGAGGAGGAGTGGGGCTCTGAGTGCTGGGATGAAGGACAGGAGGATTGATGGAGGGAGACCAGGAACATCCATTAACCCCAGGCACAGAGCACTAATTTATAATCTAATCCTGTAGTTTGCATGACATTCAAGGGTATGCATAAATAACATGGCAGTAATGATGATAAATCCCCACCGAAGCAGGCATCCAGGTGACATATGTTATTAGCTTTCTAGAAGCTAGTTACTCAACCGGGTACAAGGGATACAAATTGGGCAAAGATCCTGCCCTCAAGGAGCCTGCAGTCTAGTCAGGAGACAGGTAAAAAAACACAGCTATATAATATCTTTGGTTGATAAGCACCATGAAACAAAATGAGTCAGGGTGAGGGGTCAGTGAGTGACACAGTGAGGCTGCTGGTAGAGGCGCCATTTTTGGAGAGAGTGGTCAAGGAAAGTGTCTATGAAGATATGGCTTTTGAACAGAACAGAGAATTTGGCAATGGAGCCAGCCCTGTGAAGATCTGGGGAAAGTATTACAGTCAGATGACCCAGCAAGTGCAAAGACTTCAAGGTATGAATGAGCTAATGATCAGGAATAGTGAGGAGAGCATACCCTCTCCAAACTAATTTAATCAGAAAGCCTAGATGTCAGTGCCAGGCATGAGAATTTTTTTTTAAACAATCCTCAGGTGATCCCAATGTGAGACAAAATTTTTAGTCCCCGAAGGTAGCTGAGGCCCCCTTCACTGGGGAAAACACAGGATACTGGCCCCAGATAGCTGAGGTACATATCAAAGGAATGATTTCAGTGAGCCTAAACTCTTGCATCTTCCCATACATAGTAAAGACTAAATTCCTTAACTTGGGATATCTGATTTCCCTTTAATTCGCAATAATCTTTTGATGTTCAGACTACTTGTCCTTTGTTGCAAACTCCTATATATCCCAGCTCCCTGCTCACCTCCTCAGAGCAGTTCTCTCAGGGTTACCTGAAATGCTCCCAGGCTTGAAGTTCCTAAAAATTCCCTCCAAATAAAACATAACTCTCCAAAAAATCATTAAAGTTACACAAAATGTAGGAATAATCTGACAAAAACAAGCAAGTCATCTGTGCAGATAATTGTAAAATAATATTGAGATAAATTGAAGAGTATGGAAACAGATGGGGAGATATTCCATGTTCATGGAATGAAAGATTCTACATTACAAATGTATTAATTAATTCTCTAAAACAATCTGTATTCAGTGCCAATTCTATTCAACAAAGGCTCGTGTGTGGGGAGGAGGTGTAGAACCTGACATGGTGATTCTAAATGCATATGAAAATGCATAGGGCCAAGAATATGAATTGAAAAGAACAATATGGGAGGATTTTCTATATTATATATCAAGACGTGTTATAAAACTACAGTTGTTAAGACAGTGTTGCATGAACACATACAGAAATGAAGTGATCAGAATAGAAATCCTAGAAATAGACCCACCTATATTTGGACAGTTGTTTTCTGTAAAAAGTGGCTCTATAGAGCACTGGAGAAAGGACAGCTTTTCCAATAAATGGTGTTGGATCAACGTGATATATATTTGAAAAGAAAAATAAAATTGGGCCTGTCTCTCATTTATGCACAGAAGTCAATTATTAGTGTGTCATAGAGTTAAATGTGAAGGTAAATAATAAAGCTTTTAGAAATTAATATCGGAGTATATCTTCATAGACTGAGAATTCAAAATAATTAAAAATGGGATACAAAAAGCACTAAACAATCAAGGAAAAGATAAGTTAGAACATAGTAAACAATTGATTTTTATGAAAAGTGAAGTGAAAGTGTAAGTCACTCAGTCATGTCTGACTCTTTGCAACCCCATAGTTGTAGCCCACCAAGATCCTCTGTCCATGGAATTCTCCAGGCAAGAATAGTGGAGTGGGTATCCATTCCCCTCTCCAGAGGATCTTCCTGACCCAGGGATTGAACCTGGGTCTCCTGCTTTGCAGGCAGATTCTTTACTGTCTGAGCCATATGAAAAGACCTCATTAAAAGTGAAGAGGCAAGCAATGTGTTCACCCTTACTGCTTCTACTCTATTATGCATATTGCAGACAGTGATCACTGATAAATAGAAATCAGATTATATCACTCCCTTGCTTATGTTGAAAAATACGCACAACGTGAGAACTGCAAGTTTAAGTTTCATTTGGGGCAAAATGAGGACTGCACCTTAGGAGACAGTGTTTCAAGTCTCTGAGAAACTGCTCTGAGAAGGCAAGGGGAGAGCTAGGATATATAGGACTTTTGCAACAAAGGGCAGGTAGTATGACTGTCAAAAGATTATTGTTAATTAAAGAAAAGAGTCTAGGCTCACTGAAATCATTCCTTTGATATGCACCTCAGCTCTCCGGGGCCAGTTTCCTATGTTTTCACATCCTGAGTTTCCTCGGGGCTCTCCGTAGGGAGTGGCTGCACTCTGATGGCTGCTAGATGACAGATATTCTATTCTTTCTTGAGTTTTCTCAGGCTCACCGGCTCACTTTGGAGAGCTATAATCCTTCATGACTGACATCCTTGTTTACTGATATGGAAAGAGATATTCTGTTTCTCACTTAAAACCTTGCAAACTTCTTACCCGAGCTTATACTTCATTCAGTACCATTATCTTTTGTCCATTATAAAGGACCTATGAGAATTTGTTTACTCTGTCTCTCTTCCACTTTTCACTTGACCCTTTCACTCTAATCCTTCAGAGCTCACCTTCAATGTCTTCACCCCAGAAAAGACTTTTTTGACCATCTTATTTAAGCAGGTCTCCCCATTATCTCTTAGAATGCCCTGGCCTTTTCCTTCATACTTAGTATATATTTTCATTGTATATATCAGATATTTTACTTGTCCACTGTTTTCTGTTTGTATTGGACTTGTAAAGTATAGTGGGCTTCCCTAGTGGCTCAGCTGGTAAAGAATCCGCCTGCAACACAGGAGACCTGGGTTCGATCCCTGTGTTGGGAAGATCCCCTGGAGAAGGGAATGGCTACTCACTCCAGTATTCTACCTGGAGAATTCCAGGGACTGTTTAGTCCATGGGGTAACAAAGAGTCAGACATGACTGAGCAACTTTCACTTTCACAGTATATTTACAATGTTAATTTCTGCATACACCAAAGTAATTCAGATATATATATATACACACACACGTCTATGTGTGTGTGTATATTTTCATATTCTTTACCCTTATGGTTTATTACAGAATATTGAATATAGTTCCCCATGCATACAGTAGGACATTGTTGGTTACACATTGTCTATATAATAGTTTGCATCTGCTAACCCCAAAACTCCCACTCCATCCCTCCCCGACTCCTCTCCTCCTTGGCAACCACAATTCTGTTCTCTACAACAAATGTTTTTGAAGGGACTACTTGAATAAGTGGATGTGGGTCAAACCATTGAATGAGCAGATTTAGGATAGAAAAGAGAAGCCTGAGGTCATAGTAAGACTCTTATGTACATATACACTTTAAGGTCCCATAGAAATATGGTTCAGGAGAACAGTTTTCTGTGTTTCAGCTGTGGCTTTCTTCACAGTCAAGATAGAGATGGCAACATGTTCTGTAATGTCAACAAGTTTTTATTCCCCTAAATTTGCAAATGAGTCATCAGTTACTTCTGTGGATTTTCTCAAGTATCATATAACAGCTGCAGTTTGGAAATTACATTGTTTACTGAGTCAACTGTTGTTTCCTGTGATTGTCTAAAAGTGGTGTGTGAACCATTTTGGCAGACAGTCTTCCAAGATATCTTACTAGTGGGAAAAAAAAAAAAAAAAAACCTGTCAAGAGAAATTAAGACGATGGTGGTAAAATATGGCTGCGAATTGTTTTATGCTCTTCCCATTGATATATGGAGTCCATGCCCCCTTTAGTGTGGGTGGGCCTGTGACTTCTTTGACAATTAGAGAGTATGGAAGAAGTGACACTGTGTTCTAAAGGCCAGGTAGATTCTGCCTGAAAGTGAAAGCATTAGTCGCTCAGTCATGTCGGACTCTTTACAACCCCATGGACTATTGTAGTCTCTGTCCACAGAATTCTCCAGACAAGAATAATGGAGTGGGTTGCCATTCCTTCTCCAGGAGATCTTCCCTCTTTTGAAATAGTTGCTTTCTTTGAAAGCTGCATCCTGGGATGTTCCTTCTCATAAAACAGCTGTCATATGATGAGTTGTGGCTCACATGTAGGTGCTCTAGTCACCTGTCCCAGCTGCATCTACCCTTGAAGACATCATAGCCCAGGTGTTAGATGTGTGAGTGAAGAACCTTCCAGGTAATTCCAGTTTGTCATCAGCTATTCAAGTCTCCATGGTCATATGAGTCTTCCCAGCTAAGGCCCTAGAAAACGTGGAACAATCCTCACTGTGTCCTGTGTCCTGTCCAAGTCCTTGACCCACAGACTCCATGAGCATAAATAATGAATGGTTGTTGTTTCATAGGTTGGTTAGGGTAGTTTACTATGCAGTAATAGTAATTGGAACAGAATGAGAGAACAAATATTTTGGCTGAAGCACTGAAAGTTGGCTACATCTTAATATGGCACGTTGAAAGATGAATAAATAAATGAATAGATTATATAAAGTTTTACAAGGCAGAGTGGGAGAAATGGCTTGCCAGCAAAAGCCTCATTTTCAAAGTTAAATTATTGGATAATGCCCCTGGGTTATAAGACTAGTAGTATTTGACCCATAGTTTGTACATGTGTGTGTGCTCAGTCACTTTAGTCATGTCCAATTCTTGTGATCCCCATGGACCGTAACCCACCAGGCTACTCTGTTCATGGAATTCTCTAGGCAAGAGTACTGGAAAGGGTTGCCATGCCCTCCTCCAGGGGATCTTCCTGACCCAGGGATCAAACCCATATCTCCTGCATCTCCTGGATTGGCAGGTGAAATCTTACCACTGAGCCACCAGGGAAGTCCTTGACCCAGCGTTTAGGAAGAATCAAACACTCTATTATTTTAATTATCCAAAGGTCAGTGTTCACCCTCAGGCATCTGGAACACAGCCATAAATCTAGAAGTGAAAATAGCTATGTATACAGTCATCATCAACAACAACAAACCATATAAGATGAATTGATGGATGAGTAGAAGGATGGATGAATAGAAGGATAGATAGATGGGTGGATATAGCAAGTATAGTGATAAAGTAAGTATAGTAAAAGATTAATTGTAGAATATACATACATGGGAGTACATTATATCTATTGCTTTGTAAACAAGTAACTCTAAAAGTTAATGTCTTAAAATAGCACACATTATTTCTAAGTTTATGTGAGCCAGGAATAAGGGCATGGCTTAGCTGGGGTCTTCTGGCACAGAGTCTGTCACCAAGTTCCAATCAGTACTGCAGGCATTTTAAAGATTGACTGAGGGTGGATCAAGTTTATTCAAGAGGTTACTGATGGGATTCAATTCCTCCCAGACTAACGGCCAGAGACCTCCCTTGGTTCCTTGTCACATGGGCTCCTTCCTAGGGTGGCTCACAACAAGGCAGGCGACTGGCTTTCCTCACGGTGGTGCAGTGACTGATCAAGAGAGAAATTGTAAACAAGTAACTCTAAAAGTTAATGTCTTAAAATAGCACACATTATTTCTAAGTTTATGTGAGCCAGGAATAAGGGCATGGCTTAGCTGGGGTCTTCTGGCACAGAGTCTGTCACCAAGTTCCAATCAGTACTGCAGGCATTTTAAAGATTGACTGAGGGTGGATCAAGTTTATTCAAGAGGTTACTGATGGGATTCAATTCCTCCCAGACTAACGGCCAGAGACCTCCCTTGGTTCCTTGTCACATGGGCTCCTTCCTAGGGTGGCTCACAACAAGGCAGGCGACTGGCTTTCCTCACGGTGGTGCAGTGACTGATCAAGAGAGAATGCTAGCAAGACAGAAGTCATGGTCTTCTGTGATCTAATCTTGGAAATGATACCTAATCACTTCAACCCTATTCTACAAATGATAAGTGAGTGATCAGGTCCAGCCCACCCTCAAATTAAGGGGAATAACTATACAAAGTCCTCAACATCAGAATGTAGGGATCACTGGAGAGGAGTTATCTTGGAAGGTTACCTGCTATAGGGGGCCTGCTATAAAGTGAACATTTACATTATAAAATATAAAAATAAAATAAAATCTGAGGAACATTTACATTATGAAATGGTTGGGGGAAATCATTATGCATCTGTCTACTTGTTCTATACTCTGTGGGAAGCCAGAGCAAACTTCAGGCTTTCATGCGATCAGTTATACAAAGTAAGGCACCAACTTAGCAGCATTGAGGCCTGTACACAAAGAGAAAAGCAACAGTTAATGTATAAATTAAAGGAAGTGATAAACGTGTCTTTCTGACTTGCTTCATTCTGTAAGACAGTGTCTAAGTCTATCCATGGCATTGAAAATGGCACTGTTGAGAGACAGAGAGACAGAGAGAGAAGGGAAAAGTTATCTGGGACTATGTACTGCTCAGGCAAGAAATTCCACTGAGTGCATGCTGGATGTAGGTAAATTAGAAGACAATAAAATAGCAATAAACAATACCCACAAAACACCATTGTAAACCGTTTACACAGATTAAGAGATCTAGCCCACATAACAAAACAATGAGGAAGGTAATATTAATATCCTCATTACATATGAGGAATTTGAGGCACAGAAGGGTTAAATAACTTTCCCAAGGTCATAATGTCACTCTGAAATCATCAAGATGAATTTATATTCATCCTTTTAAGAAGGCAAGGAAGCATGTACTATGCTTTAGAAACATTTCCAACAGAAAGAGATCAAATAAAAAGCATTCTTGAGCTGAATCCTATAAACTTGAGTTATCTGCAATGTTCCCTCCTATGGAACAGCAGCATTCTACTGCTTCTGAAGAGGCATTCCTTGACCTCTGAAGATTCCCTTCTTCCTTCTTAAACCCCTGCCTTTCTGTTCCAGCATCCTTGCAGCCATGGCAACACACCAAGCTTATGATCCTTACCTAGGGTTGTGAGATAAAATATAGAACTCAGGATAAATCGACATTTCAGATGAATAACAAATACTTTTTAAAGTGTAACAATGTCCCAAATCTTGCACAGGACACATATGAAAAAGTATTCATTGTTTATCTGAAAGTAAACTTTAACTAGACACCCCAAACCTTTATTTGCTCATCTGGCCACCCAATCTATCATAGAACTTTCCTGTGGAAGCCGCTGAACCTCCCACGCCCCTTCTCTTTGATTCCCTCCAGGACTTTCCACCTTCCAGCTGAAGGAAAGAGGGACTGGGGAGTTTAGGCTCCAGCTGCCAGAGGCTAGAAAGGGCTGAGGAGTTGCTCCCAGCATCCACAAATAGCTTGGGGAGCACATTTTCCCATGAAAACAATTATTTTAATGGTGCCTGGTTCCCTAGTGCTATGGGCCCTATAGTCCAGCCATATTCTGGGTTAAATAGGCTTTTACCAACTGGCCTGTGAACCTTCTCATCATTTGTAACATTGTTTCCATGGGAAAAATGCTTCTCCAGTCCAAGCAACTGACTTACAAACAAACTTTTGGAACAAAATGGTAAATTGGGGAAGACCATCCACTCTCCTAGAGTCATTCAAAGGCCTGTAACTTCACTCCAAGATGTAAGCATCCTTTAGGACTACTTAGCATACCAAAGGGACCCCACTGGGTTTGCCAAAAAAACTTTAATAAGCAAACAGACAAGATTGACAGATCTATAATAGACAGTCTGACTCCACATTTGATTGGCTGAACAGGCCAGTATTTACAAGGAATGATTTTTCCTTAATCAAGTGCAGGCCTTATCTGGACAGGCGGGACACTTATCCAACTAAGTGGGTGGTTATTGGGATAGCAGGTACTCTGTAGCTAATCATATGTGGAGTACCCTTTCACAGACACCAGCTCCAGAGGAAAGACAAGTTGATTTTTTTTCCCTCCATTGTCTGAGACTTTCAATGTTTCACGGGTTCATTCACCTTCATGAAAACAGAGCAATTATGCAGCTTTCATCTGCTTCTTTGAAAGACATATGGAAAATTCTGCTTTCAGGAATAAAATGTTAATTCCAAAAAAGTACTTCAAGTCATTCGGAGAGGCAGCCTCCCATATTGCTGAAAATACAGGCAGCTCCGGTGCATTTGCATAGCAAATGTGACAGGAAGGTTACTTCAGAGACTCAAACCAGAGGAATAAAATGTACAACGCCACCTCCTTTCTCATTAATTATTATTCCAAATGAAAAGGAATGCCGGGAGCAGAGGGTGCCAGAAGTAGAAGACAGAAATACATCATCACGTATCTAAAACTCTTTACAGAGTATAATAATAATTAAGAAATTATGACACTACTGATCTTTTAGAAGTAGTGTGGCCACCTGTTCACACCTTTATTAATCACGTTTTCTTCTTCCTTAATGCTGCACGGCAAAGATGGTTAAAGGGAAGAATCCAAGAATGGAAGAGACATAATTTATATCTTATAGCAAAGTATATTAAAATGCATCATTTTAATTAAGACTTTCACTAGAAGAGAAAGTATATTTTAGGTCTGGTTTATAGCAAAATATAATTTGACTTAAAAGAATAGCAATGTCTATTAGTAATTATTATTGTTGATGTTATTAATTTGCTCTAAAATGAGCTCTAAGAGATTATTTTTTCTCCTTGGAGTGGCAAGCAATCACTGCTGTAAAAGTGTGTTTACTGGGTGATTCAGAGGGATGTATTCAGTCAGGGCTGTCAGCAGGAGAAAGGAACGTACTGAGTTTCTCAAGGGTGGAGGGGTGAACTAGCATGCTGTGCAGGAAAGCTTGATGCCAGCAACAGATTGGCCGAGTTCCTGCCCAGGTAACAAACTGGTGTGTTACCTGACCCTTATGATTGCTGGGGAGACATTGTGCCTCATGATGCCGAAAACCCAGCCTCTGTGCACAGGTGCCAAATTGAATCTCAGAGACAGTTTTGAGTGAAGTAGAAAAGAATGGCTTTATTGCTTTGCCAGGCAAAGAGGGACACAGTTCAGTTCAGTTCAGTTCAGTTGCTCAGTCGTGTCCGACTCTTTGTGACCCCATGAATCGCAGCACGCCAGGCCTCCCTGTCCATCACCAACTCCCGGAGTTCACTCAGACTCACGTCTATCAAGTCAGTAATGCCATCCAGCCATCTCATCCTCTGCCATCCCCTTCTCCTCCTGCTCCCACTCCCTCCCAGCATCACAGTCTTTTCCAATGAGTCAACTCTTCACATGAGGTGGCCAAAGTACTGGAGCTTCAGCTTTAGCATCAGTCCTTCCAAAGAAATCCCAGGGCTGATCTCCTTCAGAATGGACTAGTTGGATCTCCTTGCAGTCCAAGGGACTCTCAAGAGTCTTCTCCAACACCACAGTTCAAAAGC
>SJXQ01007060.1:273342-302553 GCA_006408695.1 Aepyceros melampus
GGGAGGGGGGAGGTGGGGGACGGGATTGGGAGTTCATGTACACTCGTGGCTGATTCATGTAGATGTGTAGCAAAACAAATACAGTATTGTAAAGCAAAACAAACCAAAAAATAAAAATTAATTAAAGAAAAAAAGAAAAGAAAAAAAATAAAAGCCCTACGGCCTTGTCCTGGCATTCAAAATCATCCTCCAAGGGAGTCCAGACAGCTCAAAAACCCCACCTTTCTGTATCAATATTTTGCTGTTACCATCCCCCTCTTCATGTAGTATCTCTTCCATCCAAACTAAGCTACTTGCTGTTCTGCATACACATCATAGTATTTCCAGGTCTTAACTTGCTGCTTAAGCTCATCCTTCCCTCTTTCACATCCAGCCCCCGACCCATTGCTGCATATTCACATCTCTTCCATCCTTCAAGACTCCATTCAAAGGTTGGTTCCCCCAGGAAGTCTTCTGTATTTCACAGCCAGAGGTGGTTGCTCCCTCTTCTGACTCTCCCCCCGGAATACTTGCTCTTTGCCCCTGTTGTGTGCTGTCACTGTTTAGCTTGTATTCACATAATTCCTCCTTCACATACAACAACATTATTTTATTTTAAAACACTGTCATATATCATATGATCTTCTTAAAAACCCTGTGAGATAGGTAGGCTTTGCTATCCCTATTTTACAGATAAAGAAAATAAGGTTCCACAGTGTGTGGCAGAGTCAGGAGCTAAATCCTCCAATTCCAAGTCTTTATAATTCCTTCTTGTCAATATGTAAAACAAATGTGGTCAAAGTTACTTTTTGACAAGAGAGACAGATTCTTTTCTTTTCCTTTCTTTTTTTTTAAGTTGAAGTATATGGTTAGATAGCTTCACTGACTCAATGGACATGAGTTTGAGCAAGTTCCAGGAGACAATGAAGGACAGGGAAGTTTGGCATGCTGCAGTCCATGGGGTCACAAAGAGTCGGACACGACTGAGCAACTGAACAGCAACAATAGTTGATTTACAATGTTGTGTTAATTTCTACCATACAACAAATGATTTAGTTATATATTAGCTATATACATATATATGTATGTACATTCTTTTTCCTATTCTCTTCCATGATGGTTTATCACAGGATATTAAATACAGTTCTCTGTGTTATACAGTAGGACCTTGTTGTTTATCTAGTCTGTATATACTAGTTTGTATCTGTTAACCCCAAACTCCCAAACCATCTTCTCCCATCCCCTCCCCCTTGGCAACTACAAGCTGGTTCTCTATGTCTGAGTCTGTTTCTGTTTTGTAGATAGGTTCACTTGTGTCATATTTTACGTTCCATATATACGTGATATCACATGATATTTGTCTTTCTGACTCACTTCACTTAGTATAATAATCTCTAGGTCTATCCATGTTGTTTCAAATGACATTATTTCACTCTTTTTATGGCTGAGTAATATCCCATTGTGCATATGTGTGTGTGTGCATGCATGCTAAGCCCCTTTAGTTGTGTCTGACTCTGTGTGACCCTATGGACTATAGCCTGCCAGGCTCCTCTGTCCATGGGATTCTCCATGCAAGAATACTGGAGTGGGTTGCCATGCCCTCCTCCAGGGGATCTCGATCCAGATATCAAACCCACATCTCCTGTATCTCTTCCATTGCAGGCAGATTCTTTACTGCTGAGCCACCAGGAAAGTCCATGTATGTATATGCATGCATATATATATATACCATCTTCTATATCCATTCATCTTTTGATGGACATTTAGGTTGTCTCCATGTCTTGGCAACTGTCAATAGTGCTGCTGTGAATATAGGATATATGCCAAGGAGTGAATTGCTGGATCATAGGGCAACTCTATTTTTACTTTTTTCAGTAACCTCCATAGTGATTATATTAACTTGCATTCCCACAAGCCATGTAGGAGGGTTCCCTTTTCTCCACATGCTCTTCAGCATGTTATTTTTAGACTTTTTAAGGATGACCATTCTGACTGGTGTGAGATGGTACCTCATTGTAGTTTTTAATTTGCATTAAGAGAGACAAATTTTAATTTGAATAATTAGTTATTGACTCAATTCATCTACCTATATCCTCCCTCTAAGTGATTTGGGTATATAATACCATAGGCTAAGTTTTAAACTATGTTCTGCCACCTTCAACTTACACAATCTTGGTGAACTACTTTCTTGCCCTGGTTTTCATTTTCATGATCTGTGAAATGGACATAAATGTGCTTTCTTAGACAGGACCAAGAGGAGAATATATTTGCTAAGCAAATATTGTGGCTCAGATGGTAAAGAATCTGCCTGCAATGCAGGAGACCTGGGTTCAATCCCTGAGTCAGGAAGACCCACTGGAGAAGGGAATGGTAACCCATCCCAGTATTCTTGCCTAGAGAATTCCATGGACTGAGGAGACTGCTGGGCTATAGTCCACGGGGTTGCAAAGAGTCAGACATGACTGAGTGACTAACACTGTGTGTGTGCACTCAATTGCTCAGTCAAGTCCGACTTGTTGCAACCCTGTGTACTCTAGCCCACCAGGCTTGTCTGTTCATGGAATTTTCCAGGCAAGAATACTGGAGTGGGTTGCCATTTCCTTGTCCAGGAGATCTTCTCAACCCAGGGATCGAACCCAGGTCTCCTGCATTACAGGCAGATTCTTTACCAGTGAGCTACCTGGGAAGCCCAAGCACATATGTGATATTCAACAAACATCAGAGGATCAGTTACCACCACCCTTTTGCTTATGTGCCCTGGGAGTTCCGTGGGGCCAAAGGAATTCATTGCACTGCTCCATACCCTTTGGGAAATGAGGAGTGAGGAGAGAAACACTCTTACCCTTACATAAACTTTTATCTGACTTTGGTCCTGGGGTAAATCAATGCAGTAAGTTGTTTTCTGACCTTTTCTAAGTGAGATGTACTTTGAAGTATCAAAAAGAGCCAATTTTCTTTTTTAGAAGCCACTTCATACAAATGATAAGGCTTTGCTCATAGGTCTGACCAGAGCACATCCAGGGCTTGGAGTCAATCATTTGGATTTGATGCAAAAGACCAGTTTGTGAGAGGGCCACACTGTTCAGTTCAGTCAGTTCAGTTCAGTCGATTAGTCATGTCTGACTCTTTGCGACCCCATGAATTGCAGCACACCAGGCCTCCCTGTCCATCACCAACTCCTGGAGTTCACTCAGACTCACGTCCATTGAGTCAGTGATGCCATCCAGCCATCTCATCCTCTGCCGTCTCCTTCTACTCCTGCCCCCAATCCCTCCCAGCATCACAGTCTTTTCCAATGAGACAACTCTTAGCATGAGGTGGCCAAAGTACTGGAGTTTCAGCTTCAGCATCATTCCCTCCAAAGAAATCTCAGGGCTGATCTCCTTCAGAATGGACTGGTTGGATCTCCTTGCAGTCCAAGGGACTCTCAAGAGTCTTCTCCAACACCACAGTTCAAAAGCATCCATTCTTCGACACTCAGCTTTCTTCACAGTCCAACTCTCACATCCATACATGACTACTGGAAAAACCATAGCCTTGACTAGATGGACCTTAGTCGGCAAATTAATGTCTCTGCTTTTGAATATGCTGTCTAGGTTGGTCATAACTTTTCTTCCAAGGAGTAAGCGTCTTTTAATTTCATGGCTGCAGTCATCATCTGCAGTGATTTTGGAATGCCAGAAAATAAAATCTGACACTGTTTCCACTGTTTCCCCATCTATTTCCCATGAAGTGATGGGACCAGATGCCATGATCTTCGTTTTCTGAATGTTGAGCTTTAAGCCAACTTTTTCACTCTCCTCTTTCACTCTCCTCAAGAGGCTTTTTAGCTCCTCTTCACTTTCTGCCATAAGGGTGGTGTCATCTGCATATCTGAGGTTATTGATATTTCTCCTGGCAATCTTGATTCCAGCTTGTGCTTCTTCCAGCCCAGTGTTTCTCATGATGTACTCTGCATAGAAGTTAAATAAGCAGGGTGACAATATACAACCTTGATGCACTCCTTTTCCTATTTGGAACCAGTCTGTTGTTCCATGTCCAGTTCTAACTGTTGCTTCCTGACCCGCATATAGGTTTCTCAAGAGGCAGGTCAGGTGGTCTGGTATTCCCATCTTCTCAGAATTTTCCACAGTTTATTGTGATCCACACAGTCAAAGGCTTTGGCATAGTCAATAAAGCAGAAATAGATGTTTTTCTGGAACTCTCTTGCCTTTTCCATGATCCAGCGAATGTTGGCAATTTGATCTCTGGCCACATTGTAGGAACAGCTTAAATTATTTCAATAATTTAAAGCACACAATACTCAACAGAAGTTCTAGATTGATCTACGTGTGGGCCACTTGGCCCTGTAGTATCCAATCTCCTGCTATTTTGTCATAGAACCTTTCTTCTGGCCAGTTAGCAGGAAACTGAATGATTGATTCAAGGTGGGAATAAAAGAGACAGAGATCAGAGGAAAATAGGGTAGGATTTTTTAAAAGTACAGTATACATACAAAGGGGCTTCCTTGGTGGCTTAGTGGTAAATAACTCACCCGCCAATGCAGGAGATGAAGGTTTGATCCCTGGGTCGTGAAGATCCCCTGGAGAGGGAAATGGCAACCCACTCCAGTATTCTTGCCTGGGAAATCCCACAAACAGAGTAGCCTGGGGTTGCAAAGAGTCAGACAAACTGAGCAACTAAACAAAAATGACATACATACAAAAATATAAGAACTGATGGATTTTCAATGTGAACTCCATCCAGGTCAAGAAATAGAAGACTACCTGGATCCCCAAGGTCTTCCTCATGGATCCCCAAGGTCTTCCTCATGTCCCCTTCTAACCCTACTCTCTACTCTAGGGAGGATTAATTTTGCAAAAAGCCAGATCAGGAAGGGGTGAAACATTTAAAAGGCCATCAGTATAGAAGATGAGACACCGAGCAATGAGTAGGCCATGAGCATATCGTTCTTAACTGTCAGGCTGGTCTGTCTCTGGTCACATAGTTCAATGGCAGCCTAAGATAGTGCAGTGAGACCTGGATGTGCTGGCAGTGTGAAGGCAGACAAGTTACTTCTCTCTTCATTTCCCCCCATTGTAAAAAGGAAAAAGAAGAATGTCTACCTTGAAGGCAGCTGAAACAATTAAGTAAAATATGCATTTCTATTTTACTGTATAAGCTTAGTAGGTGCTCAATGAATAGGAACTGTTGATTTGTCATTATTTTATTGCTGAGTAACATGATGCAGCAGGACACAAAACCCAAGACTTGTGTGCTGCTGGAAGGAGAGCCTATGGTCACCTTCATCTACTACAAAAAGCATGTTATTTGAGCACCCTATTTCTTTACTGTTTATTTAAACCCTATCAAGTGTCTTGAGTGGAGAGTGCTGAGTGCAATTTGGAAGTTGATGCTGCAGTCTAACAACTGGCTTGTGTATTTTATTTAGCAAGCAATTATCCTTATTAATTGCCAAGAAAAAAAATTTTCATTCAGTTTCACAAACATTGTTATTTGAGGACTGTGTCTTTGGGGTGACACCAGTAAAAAATAGCAGTGACCCTTCTATACACTTGGGCTTGTTTGACATCTTGGAGATTACCTCCCTTTATTTCAACAGGCCTCAGCCTCAACCCCTGAGAGTCCCTTTCACTAGAGCTTTACTTGACACCCCAGTTTTAATCTATGTCAATGGTAGGGGCTGCAAGAGGTGAAGCCTTGTGGCTGAGCTTGCCAACAGATATGAGGCTGGTTCCTACACACATTCCTGACGGCCAGGCTACAGATGCCCAAGGGTTAATTCCTCCTGCTTCATCAAATAACCAACACGTTTCTAGGCAATCAAGACTCAATCTCAGGTCTGCCACTAGCAATTAGTTAGGACTGCAGACAAACATTGAGCAGAGACGGATAGGAATTCCCCATGGGGAGAGCTGCAGGAGCTCTGCAGGAGTGCTGGGGAAAGAAGAGAACACAGAAGGTCCAAGGGCTGTGACGGGTAACCTGCAAAAAGCAGGGTGTTGTGTTCAGAATGTCTTCCTCAAACCATCTTTGTGAGTTATTCAAATCTTGTCAGGGTCATTTCTTTTTAGTCACATGAATTGAGATGAGTTGAGAAATATGCTCCCTCTTTTGTTCTTCCAAAGTACACAGAAACAGGTGGGGGTCATGACTGGTCAAATCCATTTTAACAATTAAGGACACTAGTCATGGCCTCCTTTTTCAACAAATGGTGCTGGGAAAGCTGACTATCCACTTGCAGAAGAACAAAATTGGATTCTTACCTAAAACAGATACAAAAATGAACTCAAAATGGATCAAGGACCTAAATGTCAGACCTCAAACAGAACAAAAGCTTCACAACATTGGATTTGGTAATGGTTTCTTGGATACGATACCAAAAGCACAGGTAACAATGACATCAACAAACACAGACAAACTGGACTTCATGAGAATTATAGTTTAGTGCATCAGAAGGACTTTGCAGGTGGCACTAGTGGTAAAGAACCCACCTGCCGGTGCAGGAGACATAAGAGATCTGGGTTGGAAAGATACCCGGGAGGAGGGCATGGCAACCCATCCCAGTATTCTTGCCTGGAGAATTCCATGGACAGAGGAGCCTGGTGGGCTACAGTCCATGGGGTTGCTAAGAGTTGGACACAAATGAGCAACTTAACATGCACGCACGTGCATCAAAAAACTGTCCACAGAATAAAAAGGCCACCCACAGAATATGAGAGAATATCTGCAAATCATATATATTATAAGAGACTAGTATCTGGACTATATAGATAACCCCTAAAACTTAACCACAAAATTGCAAACAACCTGATTCAAAAATAGGCAAAGGACTGGAATAGACATTTTCCTGAGGATATCCAAATAGCCAATAACATGAAAAACTGCTCAACATCACTAATCATCAGGAAAATGAAAATCAAAACCACAGTGAGATACCACCTTACACCCTAAGGATGCTACTATCAAACTATCATAAAACAATGTATTGATGAGGATTTGGAGAAACTAGAACCCCTATGCACTGTTGGTGGTAATCGTACAGTTGCTATGTAAAACAGTATAGCAGTTCCTCAAAGTATTAAAAATAGAATTACCTATGATCCAACAAGTCCACTTTGTGGGATATACCCAAAAGAATGGACAACTCTCTTGAAAAAGTGTTGTATGACCAGGTTCAAGGAGCATTATCCACAATAGCTAAAATGCAGAAGTAATCTGTATCTATTGACCAATGAATGGATGAACAAGATGTGGTCCATCCATACAATGGAATATTATTCAGCCTTTAAAAGGAAGGAAATTCTGACACATGCTACAAGGTGGATGAACCCTGAGGACATCATGCTAGGTGAAATAAGTCAGTCAAAAATACAAATACTGTGTGATTCCACTTGAATGAGCTACTTAGTAGTCAAAGTCATAAGGACAGAAAGTACAATGGTGATTGCCAGGGGCTTGGGGTAGTGGAAAATTGGGAAATATTGTTTAATGGGTGTAGAGTTTCAATTTTACAAGATGAAAAGAGTTACAGGGTGGATGGTGGTAATGGTTGCATAACAATGTGAGTGAATTCAATATTTCTCAACTGTACACTTAAAATAGCTAAGGTGGCAAATTTTATGTTATGTATATTTTATCACAATGAAAAAATTTTTAAAAAAATAACTATGGATTCCATGATCCTTCACTCCAAGCCTTCAAAATAGATATTGGTAATATCTGGTCAGATGCTTCTTGCCCTGAGAAAAAAGGAAAGATATGTTCTCTGCTTTCTGGCTTCCTTATTACAATGCTCAGCCTCTCCTCCCCATCCAGTTCCATCTCATCTTTGGGCCCATCCTACCTGAAGCTCCTCCAAGCCCCTCTCCTTCCCTTACTATCTACAGTCCGGACTCTGCAGGGCCACATATGCTGTGATTTTCACCTAGGGTGGTTTTGAGGCTCCTCTTTGTAAACACTGGGATCCTTGGCAAACCTTTGCTTTTCACAGAGATAAGATCCAGCTCATGTTTCTGCCCCTTTGAGAAGCTTTCCTGAGCCTACATGAGAAAACCCAACCCTTGCCCTCCTTGCTGCCACCTTTACAGGCCCCAGAGCCCAGCACCGACCCCTTTGCATGGGAATGGATTGTTCATGTCTTGGTCTCACACTCTGTGAGCCCCCGAGGGCTAGGGCCACTGTTTTATTACTCTCCTCTACTCTGCAGCTTTGAGTCCAGTGCATGGCACATACAAGGTATGTGGCCACCACCTAGGTTGATGGATGGATGAGTATCTGTGTTGATCATTCACCATAAAAAAAGTCAGGCACCTGCTTCTTTTGTCTAAATTTTTCCCTCCTGGGTTTGTATCTAGAGAAAATAATAATTTGAAAGGATTAATGCATCCCAATGTTCATAGCAGTGATGTTTACAATAGCCAAGACATGGAACCAACCTAAATGTCCATTGACAGAGGAATGGATAAAGAAGGCATGGTACATATATACAGTAGAATATTATTTAGCCATTAAAAAGAATGAAATAATGTCATTTAGCAACATGGATGGGCCTAGAGATTATCATACTAAGTGAAGTAAGTCAGATAAAGACAAATATTTCTAATATTTATATGCAGAATCTAAAAAAAATGATACAAATGAATCTACATACAAATTGGAAAGTGACTCACAGACATAGAAAACAAACTTATGGTTACCAAAGGGGAAAGGGGTGGGAGATAAATTAGGAGTTTGGGATTAACATATGCACACATAAAATAGATAAAGATATACACATTACTATACATAAAATAGATAAACAACAAGGACCTGCTGTATAGCATAGGGAGCTCTACTCAATAGTTTGTAACAACCTGTAAGGGAAAAAAGTTTGTAACAACCTGTAAGGGAAAAGAATCTGAAAAAGATTGTTTATATATGTATGAATCATTTTGTGGTATACTTGAAAATAATGCAACTTTGTAAATCACCTATACGTCAATAAACAAACAAAAAAAACCAAAACCAAGTAACATTTCCGTTAATCCCTACCACCCCCCGACCCCACCCGCCTCCCTTCTCTCTTGCCAGCCTTACTTCCTTCTTTCCTTCCAGCTCCCCAAACTGACCGTGCTGGGCCTAGTATTATAGACCCATCACATTCCTTGGCTTTAGCTATTTGACTGTATGCCTGCAGGGCTGGAAGAGTAACATTCAACTTGCACATCAGCCAACGTCCAGCATGTCTGACAATTGACCCCCAAGCTACTTATCCAGCTTCACATCACAGCACCTTCTTTTATAACATAGATCATCAATTTTCATGTCTTTATACTTTTGTTCAAACTGGTCACTCCTGTAACTTCCTCCCTTGTCCTTTGGGCTCCCTGCCATCTTATTCTGGTTCATACCAACCTCTAATGTTATCTCCACCATAGAACATACCTTCTCCTTCTCTATATGTTCCTTAACATTTTGTATACACTCCCCCTATTGCATGTATCTTTTCTATCTTAAAACATTGCTATTCATGTGCCTGCCTGCTGGCTGCACTAGTCTCCATAATTCTGTCCTCTCCCTGTCAGCATCTCTAGTAACTGTACCCAGTGAATGCTTCTTAAACCAAAAGACCCATAATTTGTCCTCCAAATGTCATTTTATGTAACATAGATTTTAGAAAACTTAAGACGTGCTTATATAAAATCAACAGTGTAACTTTGAAACAGGATTTCTCTATTAACTTTTTCTGACAACGGTTTTACTTATCAAGACAAAGCAAGTCCATCATCATTAGCTGGGAATTCTTTTGTAAGATTTTTTCAAATTAGTAAAGATGTCATTAGCTGAATCACACAACCCTCATTCTTTTATCATATGTGACAATGATTCAAATGTCATTAAATAAGAATTAAAATATTTTTTTGATGATCTTGATTTTAACATGCATTTTAATATGTATTGACGGTGCTCTAATGAGGACTCTAGGCAGTAGAGTCACCATAGATTAGAAATCATTTTTTCACTAATGCCAATTATTAAGGGTCAATTGACATTTTCCTCTTCAGATGTGATTTTCAGGTACAACTGGCCCAGAGATGTGAGCTGAATATGAAATACTTGATTTTGAAAGGCAAGTCACAGAAACTGTGCTGTTTTGGGAGATTAAAAATTGTTGCCTTCTTTGGGGTCAGCAGAGAAAAGAAATAGCCACATACAGAATGACTTCTCTTTGGGGAAATTGCTTTGTTTTTTAGTAGTTAAACAAATTTATCTTCAGAAATGAAATGTTTCTCTGAATAACGTCTGAGGGATGCACTGCGATTGAAGCTTGCCCCTTTGACAATCAGTTTGCCCTTTCACATCATGCCATGCTCACTCACAACCTTCCCATAAACCAAGTAACCAGTAGCCTCCTGCCAGTAAGAAGAGATGGAAAAATATACTGATGACTTCTCCCCACAATGTCTCTGGTTCAGAAACTCCCCCACCCAAGTCGAGGGGAAAGCCTCTTTGAGGTTCCTGAGCTGTTTTCTATTCATTTAGGTCACTTAACACCTTATCAAGCCAAGTCATTTAGAGAGCATTAAAATTAATGTCCAAGAACATTAAATGTAAGTGAACATATCCGGGAGATTTAATCACTCTATCTAATCAACCAAAAGGCTCTAAAAGCTAAACAAGTAGTCCATGCCAGGACTTCCAGCAGAAAGATCAACAGGCACCGACATCCCTAACACCAGATCCCAAACTTCAAAACAAGGGCCAGTCAAAAGTGACAGATTCCAGCCACAGTGATCTATGGAGACTTTCTCGGGTGACCTGAGGTGGCAACTCCCAATGTAATGACTCATCAGTGAGGAAGAAACAGTGGAGAGGGTTCAGGAAAACAGTAATCTGGTTGTGACATGTAATGTATGCCCAGAAACGAGTGTCAATTTCACCCAGACGGCCTTTTTAGCCTTGAAAAATTGGATCAACACAAATGAATGGAGTTCTGAAAGTTCAAAAGGTTTTCTTTGAGGAAAAAAAATAGATTGCTTCCGTAAAATCAAGCACTCAGATCTGCAATGCCATTTCTTCCAAATGTCTCTCATTACCACCCTGAATATTTTTGTCTCGAATTTATAGCAGTTTCAGTTTGTTTTCCCTCAAATCTTTGTTTATCCAAAGAATCCCTTATTTGTAACTTGGAAAAAAAGCAATTCCCCACAGGTACTCAAAGGCCGTTGGTACCTACTGCAAATTCTACTTTCAAATGGGATTCCATTTTGAGTCAGTTTCAACCTGAGCTTTTTTGTTCTGTGTGGTGGAAACACGGATTCATATTTCCACTGCCTTTTGTACTTTTCTTGTTAAGACTTCTAGGCCCTGAATCAGAAATTCAAGTTTTGAAAGCAGATTAATAAAAAAATTAAGAACAAGAAAAGATTTCTGTTCTCAAGAACACATGTAGCTACCCTGAAGTCCCTGGGAGCAGTGGGTATGAGAGACGAGTCTGACTCGACAGACAAATGTCTTTATTGCATTTACATCTTAGGCATGTGGATTGAAAAGACAAACTCACTTAACAATTCACTTATGGAATCAAAACCCCAAGACCTGTTTCATCTTGGAAGATGTTCACTTGCCATCCAGATGCTGACAACATGAGTAATTGATCTCCATCCCGCCCACCCTTCACACACATCACCCACCCCAACACACACATGCACACACAGACACACATGAAGGATCTGTAGGTTCCATTTAGAGTAGGTCTGCCCTTCCCCCATCCTGCTGAGTAAAATCTGCTACTTCTTTTGCAAAGTGGATAGTTTTTAGTCAGATCAGTATAGACTAAAGCTATACACTCAGGAAGCCTACATGTAAAATTTTCCTTTGAGTTGTAACTGATATTATTCTCCATATATTTAGTCCTAACAAATGTAGCTTCCAGCCAGCTGGAGCTAGCTCAGTTTCTAAGAGTGTTAGAGATAGCCCACTTTTTTTGGTGAGGGGAGGGCTATTGTACTTTAGTTACACTGAAGATTTGAGACTTTGAAGTGATTCCCTGGGTTCATTTCCAGGTTGGGGGCAGGGTGAGGTGGGGATGGGAAGTCTGTTCAGGCTGGTTTCCAATCCAATCCTGTTTGCAAGGGAAACCTGATCTCGCATACACAGAGCTCCTCAGAGCAGACCTTTGCTCTTAGAGGTGGGGGTCTCCAGTTTCAATTATTTTTTAAAAAGAGAAAACCTGGACTCAATCCATCTAAGTGAAGGGCAGGTTTTTTTTAGCTTATTTAAGTCTCAAAGGAAAAAAAAAATCTCCCTTAGACATATCTCTTTGGTTACAAATCTATTTTAACCTTTTCCAGGCAAAACACATTTCCCTCCCCAGTTTCCAATCTGTAAATCTAAGGAACAGGGCTGTGCACAGGAACAGCCCTTTCAGATCCTTAAAGCATGAAGTTAGTTGTTCCTCTATCTTGAGTTGGCCAAGATGGCATCCTCACAACACACACTGTGCTAACTTCTAACAGATTGTTGTCCTTGAATGTGGCCACCTGACTTGTCTGTGGGATTATTTGCCTCTCTTAGAGCATATATTACTGGAATTCTCAAGAGTTAAAAATGTCTAGACCGAAGGGAATCTTCCACAAAGCAAAGGGAAAATGAATTAGCAGAAAACCAACAAGAAGTGACTAAAATCTAAATTGCATTCCATAGATATATGTAAACTTGGCTGAAACATGGCAAAATGGAGCCAAAAATGGAATTTTTAAAATCTAAATACTGCATCAATCCTCTGGTTTAATATAATATCTCACTCCTTATAAATATGGTTAAAAGTGATGAGCACAATCCTGAAAAAATAACCACAGCCAACAATGAATGCTTAAGAGATGGGCTGCTGGGTTTAAGGCATTGAGTCTGTCAGGCAGGAAGGAGAAAGCTCCTCTGGGAGAAGAGAGACTGTTACATCATTTGTAAATTGGTCCTGCTCATTTTATGAGGTATGTGACAGAGTTAAAAAATCATTTATGCACAAATGTGTGGCCCATAAATCAATAAACAGAGGTATCATATCATTTCTAAAGGATAGTGCAACACAGATTCAATGACTTTTCCTTACTAATAATAACTTCAGAAATTGTTTCCATTCATTGCAGATTTTTATGAGGAGAATTTACAACCAGATCTCCATAATATTTCATGCAAGACAGCTTCATTGGAGGGAACATTGCATTGGGCCACAGTGCATTGGTTCAGATCTGACTCGGTGTCTTGACTTCTTGGAATCAGCTAATAGAAGACCAGGGTGAGCACCTCCAAGCCATGCCCCAAGGGACTCTGGAATCAAGGTCAGTGCTCCACAGACAGGCTTCAAGACATTTTAAAAGACGAGGTGGAGAAAGGGTACTAAAAATGATCTGACATGGAGGCAGGGTGGCATACTGGTTCCACATATGGATCTCAGAACCCAACTGTCTAGGTTCGAATCCAGGCTCTCCTGCCATATGAACATGGACAACTTTATGCTCCCAACCTCCAATTTTCTCATCTGTAAACTGAAGAGCATCACAACACCTGCCCAAGAGGATTATTGTAAACATAAAATGAGGTTACACATATAAAGCACTCACAAGGTGACACAGAGTAAGCACTAAGTGAATGTTTAGCTCTTGTTTTTTGCCAATGGATAGGGGAAGTACCCTAACTACTTTGGAAGAGGAATTCACACATGGCTGCCTCTGAGATTGTATTCACAGGGTGTGTGCATGCCAAGTCGCTTCAGTCATGTCCGACTCTTTGCGACCCTATGGATTGTAGCCCACCAGGTTCCTCTGTCCATGTGGGTTCTCCAGGCAAGAATACTGGAGTGGGTTGCCATGTATCCTCCAGGGGCTTGACCCAGGGATCAAACTGCATCTCTTTTGTCTCCTGCATTGGCAGGTGGGTTCCTTACCACTAGCACCAACTGGAAAACCCATCCATAGGGTCTTACTGGTCAAAATCTCCTTCTGGCATCAATACAAGAGCAAGAAAGGATGCAAATCAACTATACTTCAATAAAATAATAACAAAAAAAGAAACCAATTGACCACATTAAAAGAAAAAGAGGAGCAGGAAAAGAGAAGCATGAAGGCATAACTGGTACCTTCTTGCTGGGCAACAAGTGCTTTTTTTCCACTCAGTTTTTGAGCAATAGATATGGCTCTGGGACAAGTAATAGACCAATGAAACAAATAGATGTCATCCCTTGATGGGTGAGTCTTATAAATCTACCTCTTCCTCCCACTTGTGGGCCTGAGGAATCTGGAATAATCTTCTGCCACACAGAGATCACCATATCCATCCTCTGGAGCCCCTGTGGTTTGGGACACAAGCCCCCAGACAGTTCACAATATAACACAGAACCAGCTGCTTTCAAAGTTTCAGGGGTTAGTGGAAAATGAACAGGCAATATCTTGATAATTTCTATGCTATTTACTCATGTTTATGTATTTGTTATTTTAAAACTGCCTAGTCCTCCAAAGGTTGTGAGCCAACATAAATCATACCCTCTACAATAAGACAAAAATAAAGTGGAGGCTTGGCTCAAGATAGCAGATTAAGAACATACTTCTTCAACCCTTTCTGCCTAACATCATTAGAAAATACAGAAGAATATGTTTTATAGGAAGGCAATAAATGTAAAGCAGTGCCGATAAACAAGAAAGATTGCCATCAGGAGACCAGAAATATCAGGAATCTCTGGAAGATAAAAAGCAGATTGGACTGAAACTAAAGCCAATATATGCACATGAGATCATTCCAAGCTCACAGACAATAGACAGAAGTAGCTGGAGGGGCTCCAGGATAACTCTTGGGGTAATTAACTGGGCAACTGTTTCCAATAAGAAGTCTAGAAAAAGAGATGAGAGAGATGACAGAGGGAAAAGAATAAAGAAATAATGGAAGAAATTTTCACAGAGCTAAAGACAGACATGACACTTTAG
Organism: Aepyceros melampus; assembly: GCA_006408695.1. NCBI lineage: Eukaryota > Metazoa > Chordata > Mammalia > Artiodactyla > Bovidae > Aepyceros > Aepyceros melampus. The sequence goes on from SJXQ01007060.1 coordinate 288,282, forward strand.
TGATACAAAGTATCAGAGAGAATGAATGAAAAAAACACTCACTTAGATGTGTCCTGGTGAAATTTCAGAATCCCAAAGATAAATGAAAAACCCTAAAAGCTGTCAGAGAGTATACACAAAAGAAAAAGAATCAGATTCACATCAGACTTCTCATCAATAATGTTGGAAGTTAGAGGATAATGAGATAATGAAAATGAAAATGAGTTTGAATCTTATCCCTAGCCAAATAAGCTTTGATGCAAAAAGGTAAAATATTTTCCAGGCATACTTGGACTCAGAAAGATTTCAATCCACAGTCACTTTTGAAATTCTTGATGCTGTAGTTCAGCAAAATAAGTAATACAGCACAGGGATTATAGTCCATCAGTTCAGTTCAGTCACTCAGTCATGTCCGACTCTTTGTGACCCCGTGGACTGTAGCACGGCAGGCTTCCCTGTCCATCATCAACTCCTGGAGCTTACTCAAACTTATGTCCATTGAGTCAGTGATGCCATCCAACCATCTCATCCTCTGTTGTCCCCTTCTCCTCCCGCCTTCAATCTTTCCCGGCAACAAGGTCTTTTCAGATGAGTCAGCTCTTCTCAACAGGTGGCCAAAGTATTTGGCCAAAGCTTCAGCTTCAGCATCAGTCCTTCCGATGAATATTCAGGACTGATTTCCTTTAGGATGGACTGATTGGTCTCCTGGCAGTCCAAGGGACTCTCAAGAGTCTTATCCAACACTATAGTTAGTTGTATAAGTTTCTACTTATATGTAGAAAAATATGAAAAATAAAGCACAAATAAGATATGACAGAAAGAAAGATGTACCATGTTCCTGGGAAGAAAAAGTGAACATTATAAAGATGTGAATTTTCCTGAAATTAATCTATATATTTTGTTCAGTTCTCATCAAAATCCTCATGAGATGGGTTGGGAGATGGGAGGAGGGTTCAGGAGGGAGGGGACATATGTATACCTTGTCTGATTCATGTTGATGTATGGCAGAGGACAACATGATATTCTACAGCAATTATCCTCCAATAAAAAAAATAATTTTTTAAAATTCTGATAAGATTTTTAAAAAGTTTATTGGAATATAATTGCTTTACAGTGTTGTGTTAGTCCCTGCTGTGCAACATTATGAATCAGCTATAAATATACATATATCCCCTCCCTCTTGAGTCTCCCTTCTACCCATCTAGGTCATCATAGAGCACTGACTTGAGTTCTCTGTGCTATACAGTTGCTTTAAGGAATCTCTGGATGTTAATCTTCACACAAAATATCATGGCAACTTCACTTTGAAGGGGGTCAATTCAGACTCTTCTAGTTAAAGAACCAATCACTAAAATGCCCCACTTGAGCAGGTCTCTCGAAGTCAGAATAGTCTTCACTGGCATTGTTTTTGTGTCCTGAAGAGAGCCCATCCTTTGTTGCAAAAACACGTGGCATCTTTATTTTAAAATTGAAGTATAGTTGATTTACAGTGTTGTGTTAATTTCTGCTGTACAGCAGTGACTCAGTTATACATAGATATACATTCTTTAACACATGTAGTATCTTGTCCCTTGACAGCCATCATACTTCAACTTAGAAAAGCAGTGTCTTGAATTCACTGCTTAATTCTTTTCACAATAGCCAAGAAGGAAGTAAAATCCAAAGCCATGTTTTGATCATATTTCTGATTGTCACACTTCCTTTAAAAACTGAGACACAATCAGGAAACAGGTTGTTAACCATCAGTTGTTTTCCATGAATAAATCTGCTCGGGTGTTCAGGCACAACCTTTAATTTCTTTGTTTTCCAAACCCTTCATTGCTGTACACATCATAGATTTTCTATCAAGACTCACCCAGATACACTGTTTTCTCCAGTTAAAATCATCACTCACAAAATAATCACTAACTAAATGAAGAAAACACACTCTCCTTTTGTACTCTGGGTTGTCAGTGATAAACAGAACAAAAATAAAAGTCATTGAATGCAACAATCATATATGCCCCACACATAAGCCAAGAGTTGATTTATGCTCTAGATCACTGGTTTCATTTAAGTATAGTGTGAAATGCCTGCTTTCAGGCACACGTGATAGTAATTGCTCTTCCTTTTGTTTGCAATTGATGTTTTGTAACATCCAACAGTGTTGTTGAACACCTTTTTATTCTTTCTTTTTAAACAGAATATTTGTCATTAAATTTGCAGCTGCTAGTGCAATCTTTTGGGCAAATAGCCTATACCTGGGTATTAAGTCTGAGTATGTGCTTAACTCCATGGAATAAAGACTAAAATTAACAGAGGTTTCAACAGAGTAGTAGTTGACTTCTATCTCATATAATAGTCTGGACTTTTAGAAGGTTCAAGATTGCCCTGGAGTCTCTGTTTCAGCGAGTCATCCAGAGATCAAGGCTCCTCCTAGCCTATTATCCTGCCCTCTCTCAAGTGTTGGCCTCACTTAGATGGTCCAAGATAGCTCACCACCACATCCACATCTCAGGCAAGAGATGAAGGGTGTCTCTTTAAAAACACACCCTAAAAGTTGCATGCATCACTTTCCTTCAAATCTCATTGGCTAAAATTCAGTCACATGATACATAGCTTCAAAGAAACGGAGCACTTGTGTATTTATTGTGATTGTCCATGTACCCAACTAACACATCAATTTCTCTTTCTGCAAATGAAAGAGGAACATGGATCTGAATGACCTCTAGGAGGCTCTGTCACATCCTGATTCTGCTATATGGTGGAAATCCTTGAATAATGCATCTTTAGTTTGGCATGTTCTTTGCTTTACTGAAAAAAATATTAATTTGTTACTAAAAAAGCATTATATATACTTTCATTGGAAATAGTCAATATTGTGTGATTTGTTAAAAAAGGATGCAAAAGCTGTGATACCTTTATGCAAACCTTAATGCAAAGTTTTATTTTTAAATTTAGTCATCAGCATATTTCCTAGTCACACTTTTCTCTTTTTTTTTTTTGGCTGCTTATGTGAAAATCAAAATCACACATTTACTTGTTACAAAACACACAGATACACAGTCTATATTTGTAATTGAGTCCTGCTCACTAAGTTTATACTATTTTTGGTTATATGTATGCTACCATTTTCTTGAGTTCTTTTATACTTCATTGGACCATTTAGAATCATTGATTCAGTTTTTTGAATTGAGGACATATGAGCACAATAAACAACAGGAACAACAAAAAATATAACATCCACAAAATAACATACAAAAGCAAACAGCCATCTTGTAACTGAATGATTAGGCAAGACAAGCTGATAAATTCTGTCCCTTAAGACTGTAATGATCTTTAGGAACATTAAAGAATTTCTATGACCATTATAATTGATCTTATATTTTTAATCTTGGGAGTATATATGAATGAATTAATTTCATTGCCTTTTCCATAAACCTATGATACTCTCTCAGAACCACTTGAGGGAGACCATCAGGGACCCATTAGTGGTCTGAGGCCTGCACTTTGAGAAACACTTTTTCTTTAAGTTGGCCTTAATGTGGTTAACGTATTTATTTGCAGGGCTCAACTAATCAGTTTCAGTCTTTGTGAGGCAGGAGGGTGTATGTCTCTGTTTGGGATGGAGGTGGGGGTGTGGTGGGAGATTGGGAGCAAGGGAGGGAGACAAAATCAGAATATTAAACTCCTATTTAAATAAAAATCCTATTAACAGAGATTTTAATACCTCTGAAAATTAGCTTGAACCAGTCAGTGTTATAGTGTTTTACAAATTCACCTTTGCTACCCAGTTGTTGCTCTTTTCCATCTTTACAAAGTTTTGGAGAGATACTTTAGATAAATATGCAATCTAAATTTCAATGATCCTTGAGTGTTTAAATCTCTAGCAACACTAATGATAGACTGACATTCCAAGAGTAAAGTCCTTATGAAAAATAGAGATCAAAATAACTGTCCATCTACCAGTCTTCCTTTGTGGACTTCACAGTGTGGGGAATTTGCACAAATGGAATATAATCTGCTAAAGACCATCTCCCTGGCATGTATTAAAGTTGAGGAATGCATGGCTAGTGAAGAATGATCTCAAGATAATTTACCAATATTTTTGGACTATATGCTCTTGCAGGACATTGCTGCTCCCCTACTGAAAGGTGGAGTGTATTTCCCCTCCTTCTGAGCCTGTCAGGCTTTTGTTACTGCCTTCACAATGTAGGCCAGGTCCTAAAAGGCAATATGACTTCCACCTGCCCATTCCATCCCTTTCTTGGGATGCTTGCTCTTGGAACTCAGCCAGCACAATGTGAGGAAGCCATGTGGTCGCATGGAAAGGCTCCTTGTGGGCAACTGCATGACATTGTGAGTAAGTGAATAGGTCCTCCGAAGATTTCAGCCTCTAGCTTTTGAGGCAATTGGCTGAGGCAATTGGCTGAGGCCAAGTAGAGCAGAACCCTACTCAAACTGCATACTTAGCAAAATAAATGTTGTTATGTTAAGCCACTATCTTGAGATATTTGTTATGCAGCAATAGATAACTGGAACATAAGGATAGTAGAGAAATTTGACAGCAGCTTGAGGGATTGTGGGGACAAGAGAGAATGGAGATGGAAGTTAACAGAGGATGTGTTGAGAGGTGCTGAAGGGTAATGATGAGTTTGGTTTTAGGTGTGCTGTGTGAACTGCCTGAGAGGAGTATCTGAGTAGAAATCTCCAATAAGCATTTGGATATAATTGGTCAGAGAAGTAATATATAATGGGTGAGAGAAGTTACCTCTCTGAAAAGAATATCAGCCTGGGAGGTGAGAGACCTTGGTTCATTTCTGACTCAGCTACTAACTTGCTTGATGGGCAAGCTCTTCTTCATCTCTCAGAATCACTGTCTCTTGTGTACACTAAAGATGTGGAATTTTAACATCCTTTTCCTCTCTAACAAATCTAACTTGAATTTCTCAAAATAATGTCTCCAATGACCACATAAGAAGCTCTTGTATATTCAGAAAATATAATTTGCCCTGAAAATATCAACCTTAGGAAGTTCTCATCTTATAGTGTGCTGCCTCAGCTACAAACAGGAATAATACACTTCCACTTTTCTAAGCATTCCTAACATAGACAGGTTGGAACATGTTGTAACAATTACTCTCAAACTGATTATACTAAATAGTTTCCAAAGTTGGCTTCCTGCCTTCATCCATGGAGCTATTCCCCATATCATGAGTTCAATGTGATTCTTAACTTTTGGGGAATTTTTATGAAAGCTAGGTGGATTCTCTCCAGAACAATGAACATATATCTTTACACAACTTTTTGAACAACCTTGATTAGTTCACAGACCCTTTTCCCCATGTTAAAGCCAGAACGCAGGCCAGCAGGCTCAGACCTTACATGAATTAAGACCATTCCATGATCTTTACCAGTAGTTTGACTTCTAAACAATACTTACTGTGTAAACATGGGGAGGTTTCTTAAATTTTCTGCCCTCCTGTCTCATTGATTGCTTCCCTATAATGTTTTTTTGAATTTATTTTATATTTTAGAACAGTTTACAGTTCACAGCAAAATCAAGTAGAAAGCACAGAGTTCTCATATGCTCCCTGCCTCCATACACTCCCAACTCCCTACACTATTAAACTCCCAAACCACATGGTCCATTTGTCACAATCAGTGAACCTATGCTGACACAACACTGTCATTCAGAGTCCATAGATTGCGTTAGGGTTCACTCTTGGTGTTGTACATTCTATGCAGTTTGACAAATGTAAAATGACATGCATCCACGCTCATAAGTATCATAAAGAAGAGTTTCACTACGCTGCAAATCTTCTGTGATCTTCCTACTCATCCCTCCCTCCCTCCTAACTCTTGACACCACTGATCTTATAATGTCTCCACAGTTTTGCCTTTTCCTGAATGTCATATGTCGGAATCACACAGTATATAGCCTCTTCAAATCATCTTATATCACTTAGCTTTCATCCATGCCTTTTCATGTCTTGCTGGCTCATTCCTTTTTACCACAAAATAACATTGCATCACTTGGAGGGACCACAGTTTATCCATCCGCTTCCAAAACGACATCATGGTTGCTTCCAAGTTTTAGCAGTTATGAATAAAGTTGTTATAAACATCCCTGTGCAGGTTTTCCTGTGAACAGAAGCTTTCAAATATCCAATAATTAACTGCTGGGTTGCTAAATAAGATTTTATTTAGTTTTGTAGGAAAGTACCAACCTGTCTTCCAAAGATGCATTTTGCATTCCTACCAGCAATAAAAGAGAGTTCCTATTGCTCCACAGCCTCACAGGCATTTGGTGGTATCAATGTTTTAGATTTTGGCCATTCTAATAGGTGCATACTCAGGCAGAGAAAGACAAATATCTTATGATATCATTTGCATATAGAATGTAAAATATGATACGAATTAACTTATTTACAAAACAGACATAGGTTCACAGACATAGAAAACAAACTTAAGGTAATCAAAGGGGAAAGAGGGTTCAGCTCAGTCCATTTCAGTTAAGTCGCTCAGTTATGTCTGACTCTTTGCAACCTCATGGACTGCAGCACGCCAGGCCTCCCTGTCCATCACTGACACCTGCAGCTTACTCAAACTCATGTCCATTGAGTCAGTGATGACAATCAACCATCTCATCCTTTGTTGTCCCCTTCTCCTCCTGCCTTCAATCTTTCCTAGCATCAGGGTCTTTGCTAATGAGTTAGTTCTTCACATTAGGTGGCCAAAGTATTGGACTTTCAGCTTCAGCATCAGTCCTTCCAATGAATATTCAGGGCTCATTTCCTTTAGAATGGACCGGTTGGATCTCCTTGCAGTCCAAGGGACTCTCATGAGTCTTCTCCAACACCACAGTTCAAAAGCATCAGTTCTTCGGCACTCAGCTTTCTTTATAGTCCAACTCTCACACCCATACATGACTACTGGAAAACCACAGCTTTGACTAGATGGACCTTTGCTGGCAAAGTAATGTCTCTGCTTTTTAATAAGCTGTCTAGGTTGATCATAACTTTTCTTCCAAGGAGCAAGCGTCTTTTAATTTCATGGCTGCAGTCACCATCTGCACTGATTTTGGAGCCCCCCAAAATAAAGTATGACATTGTTTCCACTGTTTCCCCCCAGCTATTTCCCATGAAGTGATGGGACCAGATGCCATGATCTTCATTTTCTGAATGTTGAGTTTTAAGCCAAAATTTCACTCTCCTCTTTCACTTTCATCAAGAGGCTCTGTAGATCTTCTTCACTTTCTGCCATAAGGGTGGTGTCATCTGCATGTCTGAGGTTATTGATATTTCTCCTGGCAATCTTGATTCCAGCTTGTGTTTCATCTAGCCTGGCATTTCTCATGATGTACTCTGCATGTAAGTTAAATAATCAGGGTGACAAAATACAGCCTTGATGTACTCCTTTCCCAATTTGGAACCAGTCTGTTGTTCCATGTCTGATTCTAACTGTTGCTTCTTGACCTGCATATAGATTTTTCAGAAGGCAGGTCAAGTGGTCTGGTATGCCCATCTCTTTAAGAATTTTCCACAGTTTGTGGTGATTCACACAGTCAACATCTTTGGTGTAGTCAATAAAGCAGAAGTAGATGTTTTTCTGGAACTCTCTTGCTTTCTCGATGATCTAACAGATGTTGGCAATTTGATCTCTGGCTCCTCTGCCTTTTCTAAATCCAGCTTGAACATCTGGAAGTTCACAGTTCACATACTTTTGAAGTCTGGCTTGGAGAATTTTGAGCATTGCTTTACTAGTGTGTGAGATGAGTGCAATTGTGCAGTCATTTGAGCATTCTTTGGCATTTCCTTTCTTTGGAACTGAAATGAAAACTGAACTTTTCCAGTCCTGTGGCCACTGCTGAGTTTTCAAATTTGCCAGCATACTGAGTGCAGCACTTGCACAGCATTGTCTTTCAGGATTTGAAATGGCTCAATTGGAATTCCATCACCTCATTAGCTTTGTTCATAGTGATGCTTCCTAAAGCTGACTTAACTTCGCATTCCAGGATGTCGGGCTCTAGGTGAGTCATCACACCATCTTGATTATCTGGGTCATGAAAATCTTTTTTATATAGTTGTTCTGTCTATTCTTGCCACCTCTTCTTAATATCTTCTGCTTCTGTTAGGTCTGTACCATTTCTGTCCTTTATTATGCCCATTTTGCATAAAATTTTCCCTTGGTATCTCTAATTTTCTTGAAGAGATCTCTAGTCTTTCCCATTCTATTGTTTTCCTCTATTTCTTTGCACTGACCACTGAGGAAGGCTTTCTTATCTCTCCTTGCTAGTGTTTTGGAACTCTGCATTCAAATGGGTATATCTTTCCATTTATCCTTTGCCTTTCACTTCTCTTCTTTTCATAGCTGTCTGTATGGTCTCCTCAGACAACCATTTTGCCTTTTTACATTTCTTTTTCTTGGGGATGGTCTTGATCACTGCCTCCTGTACAATGTCATGAACCTCTGTCTATAGTTCTTTGGGCACTCTGTCTAGCAGATCTAATTCCTTGAATCTATTTCTCACTTCTACTGTATAGTCATAAAGGATTTGATTTAGGTCATACCTGAATGGTCTAGTGGTTTTCCCTCTTTCTTCAATTTAAGTCTGAATATGGCAATAAAGAGTTCATGATCTGAGCCACAGTCAGCTTCCAGTCTTGTTTTTGCTGACTGTATAGAGCTTCTCCATCTTTGACTGCAAAGAATATAATCAGTCTGATTTCGGTGTTGACCATCTGGTGATGTCCATGTGTGGAGCCTTCTCTTGTGTTGTTGAAACAGGGTGTGCTATGACCAGTGCGTTTTCTTGGCAAAACTCTTTTAGCCTTTGTCCTGCTTCATCCTGTACTCCAAGGCCAAATTTGTCCATTACTCCAGGAACAAGGGTAGGGAGGGATAAATTAGGAGTTTGGGATTAGCAGATACAAACTACTATATATAAAATAGATAAACCACAAATTCCTACTATATAGCACAAGACAGCATATTCAATATCTTATCATAAACCATAATGGAAAAGAATATGAAAAAAGATACACACACACACACACACACACACACACATACACAAACACACATATTGTAAAACTGAATCAGCTGTACACCAGAAACTAGCCCAACATTGTAAATCAACTATACTTCAATTTAAAAATTAACTAGGGACTTCCGTAGTGGTCCAACAGCTAAGACTCTGTGCTCCCAAAGCAAGGGGCCCAGGTTTGACCCCTGGCCAGGGAACTAGTTCCCACGTGCTACAACTGAGAATTTATGTGCTACGAGTAAAAGTCTTGCTTGCCCAAATTAAGATTGAAGATGCTGCATGCCACAACTAAGACCTGGCACAGCCAGATAAATACATAAATATTTTAAAAATTAACTGAAAGCAAAAATATAAGAATAAATTTAGTCTGTTGTGATGGATTATCATTTGTTTTAAAAGCAGTAATTAAATAAGGAAAATAATATCTACCTTGTGGTGTCAATTTAAGGTCTAAATTGAATAATATTATATACATAAGGGGCCTAGCAATGGCCTGGCATGTAGTAGGAGCTCAGTGACTGGTAGCTTCTTCCTTTTGAACCCCTCCCACAAGTGAAAACCACTGACACTGAAGCTGAATTCCCATCTACTCCCAGGGAGGCTCTGAATCCCCTGCCATAAGAATATTCTGGCATTGAGAGGAAGCTACCACTGTATTACAACCCTCTGATTCTTGAAAACTTATCACAAAGCAGGTCTCATGGTGCAGTGCTTATATCGTGTAATTGAAACAATTCTTGTTTTTTTTTCTTTAATTAATTTTTATTTTTTAGTTTGTTTTGCTTTACAATATTGTATTCGTTTTGCTACACATCAACATGAATCAGCCACGAGTGTACATGAACTCTCAATCCCTACCCCCACCTCCCCCCTCCCGCCCCACACCCTCTCTCTGGTATATCTCCAATAGCAAACTCAAAAGGAGCAAAATCTGTCTGAAAATCTCTAGTTTCCAGAATATGAAGTTCACTTCTTTGGAACACTAGTTTCTCCCCTGACTACAATAGCTCACATAGTTTTCTCATGCTTAGTAGGACGAGCATCTACAAAAATCATTAGAATCAGCTGATAAATGGATTTGACCTTATAATTTGTGAAGTACCACGCTGGCACAGTGGAGCAAACATCCATGGCTTAGAGTCCACTGATATTTGATTCATCTCAGAGAGTGTTTGCAGGGGACCAGATCCAGGGCAGTGACTCAATGCAGCTTTCAAACATGTTGGCCAGAAAAAGGATAGGCTCCAATAGGAGTGTTGTCAGTGGTAAATCACCTGCACACTTTGGGAAACAGGGTGAGAAAAGGTAAATGTTTTCCTGGGCTGGTTGTCATGGCATTCGGAAACAGGCACACTTGAAAGATTAGGGCTTGTCTGCTCTGTCTTCTATATCCTGATGTTGCATATAAAGCAGAACAAGGGTGTCACATGGAGTAGGTTCAAGCCAAAATCTATCAGAAAATATCCTAAGGCCAATTTGGATCTTCCCTGTGGGTCCCAGAGCCAGGCCCGCCCTCTGAGGAGCCCTGCCAGGGGCCTCTATGCCTGTGTGCGTGGGTTGTGGTCTGCTGAGTCATTGCTCTTTATTATAATTGCAACTCATGAGGCTCTGCTTTGTAGGCAATTTTGTGATCCTTCCTTCAGTTTCCCTAGTTAGGAAGAAAACTCAAAACTCTAAGAGAGGCTGCCTTCTTCCTGAATTTATGGGTCTATGGAAAGGTGTTGTCCTGTGCCAGAGGCACCAGGGAAACTATCACAGCAAAAGGCATTTCTCATTCCATGCAGTAAACATCCACAGGCAGTCCCGTGGGGTTAGGCCCTAGATGTGGGGGGCAGGTTGAAGGGGTTGCAGCCAGGAAATGGACACAGTCGTTGTCCTTGCAGAGCCTGCGTGGAATCAGCAGTGATGAAAACAGCTAGTTGGAAAATCAAGTGGACCTGGGAAATCTCCAAAAAGCCTTGCATGTAAATACTGTCAGCCCAGGAAAAGAAGGCCATCTCTCTTTATGCCATTTCTCTATTAACATTTTGCCACAGCTCTGAAGAACTTTGAGAAAACAACTCAAATTTAAATCATTACTCTCCATAAGTTACTCCATTCTACTTTCTTCCCAGCTTTATTGAAATACCATTGGCATATAATGTGAAAGTGTAAGATGTACAACGTGATGATTTGATACATGTGCATATTGCAAAATGATACCACAGTAAGGTTAGTTAACACCTCCATCACCTTGTGTATTTAGTGTGAATTTTAGTTTTGTTTTTGGTGAGAACAGGTAAGAGCTACTCTCGTGTATACAATATAGTATTGTGAACTATAGTCACCATGCTGCATATTAGATCCTCAGAACTTATTCAAATAACATGAATGAGTGTTTTGTACGGCTGATGGCACTTTGAAACTCTTCTAGGCCAATATAATTTCTGCTGTGTCTTAGGTTGTGGAACTAGGTGAAGTAGCTGTGAAGAACATGCTCAGTCGCTTTAGTCATGTCCAACTCTTTGTAACCCATGGACTGTAACCCACCAGGCTCCTCTGTCCATGGGGTTCTCCAGGCAAGAATATTGGAGTGGATTGCCATGCCCTCCTCCAGGGGATCTTCCAGACCCAGGGATTGAACCCAGGTCTCTTATGTCTCCTGCATTGGCAGGCAGTTTCTTTACCACTAGCACCACCTGGAAAGCCTGCTGTGAAGAAGGCATCACGGTTAAATTGTGGATGCCAAAGCCAGATTATCTGACTTCAATTTTTGGCTCTGCTACTTACTAGCTATGTTACCTTAGGTAAGTTATTTAAGATTTCTGCGCCTTAATCTTCTAATCTATAAAATGGAGGCAGTTATAGTACTTATCCCATAGCATGAGCAGCATTGTGAGCAAAATTCTGTCTAAAATGAGAACTTTTTATTATTATTGAAATACAGTTGATTTACAATGTTGTCTTAGTTTCTGGTGTACAACACAGTGAATCAGTCATACATATATATGTGTGTGTGTGTGGTATATATATATATCAGTTCAGTTCAGTAGCTCAGTCGTGTTCGACTCTTTGCGACCCCATGAATCGCAGCACGCCAGGCCTCCCTGTCCATCACCAACTCCCGGAGTTCACTCAGACTCACATCCATTGAGTCTGTGATGCCATCCAGCCATCTCATCCTCGGTCGTCCCTTTCTCCTCCTGCCCCCAATCCCTCCCAGCATCAGGGTCTTTTCCAATGAGTCAACTCTTCGCATAAGGTGCCACATACATATATATGTATATTCTTTTTCATGTTCTTAGCCATTATGGTTTATTACAGGATATTGATTATAGTTCCCTGTGCCATACAGTAGGTCATTGCTATCTACTTTGTATATAGCAGTTTGTATCTGTTAATCCCAAACTCCTAATTTATCTCTCCCTTACCCTAAAAGGTGAACTTTTATCTGGGTAAAAATACTGGTTTGTAAAATTAGCTTTAATAACATTATCTATTTGTCTATAAGCTAAATTGTATCATTCTTACCTTAATCAACTAAACAGAATACTGAAGATGTTACAGAGCCACAGTCTTGAACTGTATCTAGTAAAACTCTGGTAAAGAAAGTGTGAAATTAGAAAGAGAAACATATAAAACATGTTATTCACATACACCTCTAGGTATTATAATCTTCCACCTTTATTAATTTAGATTTTAACAAGACAAAAAGCAGCCTACTGAATGGGAAAAGATGTTTGCAACTGATGTGTTTGATAAGTTGTTAATAGTCAAAATGTATAAAGAACCCATACAAATCAATGCCAACAAAACAAACAATCTGAATAAAAAATGGGCAGAGGACCTGAATAGACATTTTTTCAAAGAAGACATACCGATGGCCAATAGGCACATGAAAAGATGTTCAACATCACTAATCACCAGGGACATTCAAATCAAAACCACATTGAGATATCACTTCACACCTGTCAAATGGCTATCATCACAAAGACAACATATAACAAGTGTAAGTGAGGCAGTAGAGAGAAGGAAAACCTTGTGCCTGTTGGTGCGATCAATGGATATAATTGAATATGAAAGGTTCATTAATATGGTTTCAGAATACACATTTTAAATTTTAAGAAACTACAATGAGTTTTGTGAAATATAAAAGAATATCCACATTTACATTAAAAAGCTATTAGAATATACATCAGTTTTCCAACTATGTATCTGTGTGAGGTCAGATTTCTTTTATACATACTTCAGCCAAAACAATATAATGCAACAGATTGAATACAAAAGCAGTTACAACAAACTATCTGTTATTAAACCAGACATTAAAGAGATCTGCAAAGAATTTAATGCAGTTTGGATCAAATGTGTATGGATTCCAGGTGATTCCAATAAAATTTCTGATTTGTTCCCAGGGGAAGTTAAATTGATTCTAAATTTTATATGAAAAGAGCAAATATCTTAAAATAGTCAATGCAATCCTAAAGAAGAACAAGGTAGGGAGACTTACCTGATATCAAGATCGAATTTTAATCTACACTATAAAAGATAAGTTTAGGATTGGCCCCATCGTAAGCAAATATACTACACCTGATCTTAACCAAAAGGTCAAGAAGTGATAAGATAAGCAAATATACTAGTGGAACACAGTAGATATCCCAAGAACCAACTCACACATAGGTTAAAGTGATATATGACCGAATTTTCATTGCAGACCATTGGGAAAAATATCATTAAACAACTAGTACAGAGAAATTAGCTATTCAAATAAATAAAAATGTAAAATTAGATCCTCATCTCAGCATACTAAAATATCAATTCCAAGTGGAGTAATAAAGACTTGCTTGTAAACTGTTGGTGTTCAGTCACTCAGTAGTCCAACTCTTTGCGACCCCATGGACTGCAACACGCCAGGCCTCCCTGTCCATCACCAACTCCTGGAGCTTGCTCAAGCTCATGTCCATTGAGTTGGTGATACCTTCCAACCATCTCATCCTCTGTATCCCTTTCTCCTCCATCCTTCAATCTTTCCCAGCATCAGGGTCTTTTCTAATGAGTCAGCTCTTTGCACAGGTGGGCAAAGTATTGGAGTTTCAGCTTCAGCATCAGTCCTTTCAGTGAATATTCAGGATTGATTTCCTTTAGGATTGACTGGTTGTATCTCTTTGCAGTCCAAGGAACTCTCAAGAGTCTTTTCCAACACCACAGTTCAAAAGCATCAGTTCTTCAGCTCTCAGCCTTCTTTATGATCCAACTCTCACATCTATACATGACTGCTGGAAAAACCAT
>SJXQ01007061.1:0-168491 GCA_006408695.1 Aepyceros melampus
TGAGATGGCTGGATGGCATTACAGACTCAATGGACGTGAGTCTGAGTGAACTCCGGGAGCTAGTGATGACAGGGAGGCCTGGCGTGCTGCAATTCTTGGGGTCGCAAAGAGTCGGACACGACTGAGCGACTGAACTGACTGACATATTAATACATGTGCAGATCCTTTAACAAAGACTTATTATTGAAAAATCCTGTTGAATGTGTGCAAAGGATGGCCCATGTATCAAGTCTTTAACCCATTCTAATAATGTACCTATTACCCACCTGGATCTTTTACAGAAATAGGATAAAAATACACACCGGATTGACAGGTCTTGTTCTTCAGTCTGCAGGTGTTCACACAGGAAGCCAATGCCTACCCTCCCCACACACCCTGATGCATGTGATCTGCAGCCCTTTGTTCTGTCACAGTCTGCCCCTGTGCAGGGCACAGAACATTAGGTTTCTCTTTTCCCAATATAGTTTCTACCTGCCTCATCAGCTGCCCAAGTTCTCCTCTAATTCCTAAGCACATCCCTAGCTCTCCTGGGCTACAGATGACCCAGCTTCCTCCTTTTAGGATTGCATGACAGAAGTGCTCAAGGTAGTGTTCCTGTATGAGGGACAGTGGAGAAGGGAGTGCATAAACTAGGGGTGAAGAGCACACCCCACGCTGTTCTTGGGGAGTAAAAGCCCAGTGACACCTGGATCTCTGAAGCAGCCCATTCCTGTAAGAATCTGGAGTGTTGAGGACACCAATTCCCTTGGCTCCTTGGGGCCTCTGGGTTCCTGTGCAGGCCCCTTGGGGAAACTGGCTGGGAACCACACTGTCACTTGTGATATCTGGCTCAGCACACACCAATCGCCCACAAGCCAGTGAGCGCCATGCAGGACAACAGGAAATAACCTTCAACCAGACAGCTCACAGACCACAATCAAGACAGCAGTTTTTAAAGTGTTTTTAAAATATTTTGTAAAGCTCCAGTTATTCTTTTATTGATTCAAACAAACCAATGGGAAATAAAAAGATTAAATCAATCAGGAAAACTGAACATATCATTATCTAATATTTTTTAAGCTATTGTTAATTGTGTTGGGTGTGCTAATGGTATTATTTTGTTCTTTCAGAAGTCCTCACCTGTTAGAAATACTTATTCAATATTTAGCCATAGAATGATATGACATTAGGAATTTGCTTTAAAAAGCGCCAACAAAACAAAGTAGTGGTGGGAGGAGTGAATGAAACAAAATGGCAGTATGTTCATTGTTGAAGCCAGGTGGTGGGTACATGGGTCTCCTTGTCCTACACTTTTGGGTATGTTTGAAGACTAAAAAATTTAAAACTGAGATGTTTAGTTTCTCGCCACACATAGATACCTTTTTGTTTCCTTTTCTATGCCTTTTTTCGCTACAAAAGTAATATATTCTTATAAATATATCAAGCAATACAAGCACTGTAAATCCACTTTTCATTAATACAGGTAAGAACTATGTCATGTGTTTCTTGTCACCTTCCTGGTGGTTCAATGGTAAAGAATCTGCCTTCCAATGCAGGAGATGTGGGTTCAATCCCCGGGCCTAGAAGATCCCCTGGAGAAAGAAATGGTAACCCACTCCAGTATTCTTGCCTGGAGAATCCCGTGGACAGAGAAGCCTAGTGGGGTGCAGTCCATGGGCTTGCAGAGAATCAGACATGACTGAGCAACTAAGCACAAAGAACAAAACTTCCTTATGCAGGACACTGCCCAGCGCTGGTATGTGCTCCATTTAATGCAGTTAGAATCATTGTTCCTCACATGGGCCCAGAAGGGACCTTTGGAGTTGTCTACTCTGATTCCTTTATTGTACAGATGGGAAAACTGACACTCTGAGGAGAAGGTAAGTTGGTCAGTGTCTCTGAGCTAGTTAGTGGCAAAATTATAAAAATCTCTCACAATCCTTAAGTCAACCTTTGCTGGGTAACTCTCAAGGAGATCCCTCAACCATAGGGCTGGTGAAGCCCCCATTTGTTCTATTACCGGCACTGCCCATTACCCCCACCCTTCTGACTTCTTCTGGACAGAAGCTGGGGGCATGAAAGGGTAGATCCCAGACTGAGAGAAGGCCTGGGTGAGCTGCAAGCCCACTCTGCACCAGCACTCTCCCCAGCCGCAGCCCCACTCACTCCACCTCTCAGGGGCTGATGCCCACCCAGTGGGTGCCCTCCTTAGCTCCCACAGCCCCTCTTCCTACTCCACACCCACCCCCTGCATTCAATCAGTGAAGTAAATTTGCATTTTGATACAAAAGGGAAAGTAAGAATGTGTTCTCTTAAAGCAAACAGTTATGCTACTTGTCAGGCTTAAACAGAGGGTGGGATGGCAGATGGGAATTCACACAAAATCCTAGGTTTATGATCTAGATTCATGAGATCCATTCTCTGACACAGAGCCCACAGGACCCAAAATCTTCAGGGCCACAGAAAGGGCCAGCTCAAAACTATTCAGCTGCAGATTTGAGCTATTGACCCAGAGTTCACCCAATCTGAGCCAAGGGGAGGGGGTTTCACTGGAGGGTCTAGATCTGTGCTGTCCAGCACAGTAGCCACTGGTTACTTGTGGCGACTGAACACTTGAAATATCCAGTCCCGAGGAAGATGTTCAGTCACTGTAAAATGCACATCAGATTTCAAAAACAGTACAAAAACAGTACAAAAACAGTACAAAAAGATCTCATTAACAACTTTTATGTTGATATGTTAAAATGATGAGTGAGTGATAGTTGCTCAGTCGTGTCCGACTCTATGACTCCTTGGAAAGTAGCCTGCCAGGCTCCTTTGTCCATGGAATTCTCCAGGTAAGAATACTGGAATGGGTTGCCATTTCAGTATTTTGGATATATGGGGTTAAAATATATTATGTAAGTTGTTATTCTGTTTCATTTCTATCACTTTACTGAAATATACCGGACATGCAATCAACCACATGTATTTAAAGTGTTAAAGAGTCCAATTTGACATGTATACACTGGGAAGCCATCATTACATCAATATAATGAACATGTCCATCATCCCCCAAAAGGTTTCCTCATGCTTCTTTGTTGTCCTGCCTTTCCATCCCTCATCCTAAGATAATTACTGATATTCATTCTGTCTCTATAGAATAGTTTGCATTTTCTAGAATTTTATGTAAGTGGAACCAGAGAGTATGCATAATTTTTACTGCTTTCACTCAGCATAATTATTGTGAGATTCATTCATGTTGTTGCATATATCAGGAGTTCATTTTTTCACCTT
Organism: Aepyceros melampus; assembly: GCA_006408695.1. Taxonomy (NCBI): domain Eukaryota; kingdom Metazoa; phylum Chordata; class Mammalia; order Artiodactyla; family Bovidae; genus Aepyceros; species Aepyceros melampus. The sequence continues at coordinate 3,256 of SJXQ01007061.1, forward strand.
GCTAAGTAGTATTTCGTTATATAAATCTGTCATAGTTTTTTTGTTTGTTTTTTTATCCATTAACCTGTTGATGGACATTGGGGTTGTTTCTATTTGGGTGCTATTCCAGATAAAGTGGGCTTCCCGGGTGGTGCTAGTGGTAAAGAATCTGCGTGCCAATTCAGGAGATATAAGAGACTGGGTTTGATTCATGGGTTGGAAAGATCCCCTGGAGTAAAAAATGGCACCCATTCCAATATTCTTGCCTGGAAAATTCCATGGGCAGAGGAACCTGGCAGGCTACAGTCCACAGGGCCACAGAGAGTCTGACATAACTGAGTGACTGAGCACAGCACAGATAAAGAACATTGTTTACGAACATTTGTTTATCTGTTTCTTTTAACTTTTACTTTTTTAAAATACATCAACTATGAAATGTAAAATGTGCTCATGTTGTATTTCTATTGGACAGGGCACACCTAGATTCTCTTCTCAGCCCTCTGCTTTCCTGGCTTGGGCCAACTGTCTGCTTCATTGTGTTTAATTCAACCAGCTGGCGCCCTGGGCCAGGTGTGGAGCCAGAGCAGAGTGGTGAAGGGCCCAGGGAGGGGGGACCCTGAATACATCACTGCTGTGTGCCCTCCTGGCCTTTCCAGGGACTGCCTCAAGGCACTGGTGATGGGGCATGGAGTAGGGGACCAGATGCATAAACAGTCACCTTGAATTCCACCTCAGAAGCCAGACAGAGCTGCATAAAGGCTCAGGTGATGCAGAGGAGGAGGCACGTGTGTCTAGGGAGTCTGGGGAGGTTTCCCCAGGAGACGGCACCGGCACTGGGTCTTGGAGGGAGAGAATTCAGGAACCAGAGTAGGGGGAGGAGTTTCTAAGTACAAGAGAAAGCTCTGAAATTCCCCGGAGCAAGGCTGGTGCCATGGACTTGGAACTCTGGACAGAGAGGAGGGCATGAGATGAAGGTGGTGAGAGCACAGGCTGGAGAGGGGCTGGCAGTCAGAATGAAGGGTCTGCTACGCCATGGGGAGGGGGCTGCTCCTTGTCCTCCATGCAGTGATACTCACAAGCTAGGGCAGAGAGCCAGGCCAGAAGGCACTTTAGAAAAACCCCAGGGTCAGGGAAGAAAACAGGAGTGATGACTACTTGGGCAGTGCCAGTGGGAACAGACAAGGAGTAAGTTCTGGAGAGTTCAGAAGCTGATTGAACACGATTGGCAACTAGCCTGATGTGAGGCCCATAGAAGAGCACCACCCTGGGGTTCCCTACAGCTGGGCTCTGGGTGGAAGTCATCCTCTCCTGCCTAGATTCTGGCTACAATGCCCTCCAAAGGTGTCCCTCTCACCCTGTCGAGACCACCCACCCCACTGCTGATACAGAGAGATTTAAACTCCATAACTGTCTCCTATCAGTTCCCCCTGTGGCTTTCTACCACCTATAAGATGAAATCTCACTTCCTTAAATGCTCATGAAGCCCTGGGCAAGCTGGGCCCACCTACCCACATGCACAAGTACACATATGTACACACATGTTCGTGTACACACACATACACATACTCATACACACCCACACGCTACAACAGAGCCCTGGCTTTCCACCTCCATGATCTCTTGGTGTGAGGGCCTTGTCACATGGCTTTGCCCAGACTGAACACAAAACCCCCCTCCTTCTAGGCATGGTTTAGGCTCCTCCTGAGGCCTTCGGACCCCTGCATCCGAGGCACACTGCAGCTCTAACCTCTTTCATGCTCACTAAACTGTCACTTCTTGAGGGCGATGTCTAAGTCTTTTGTTTCTGGAACTGGATTGCTGGAAATAGATGTGAGAATAACCTGGTGCTGGCAGTAATTGCCTTGGGAAAGCAGAGATGAGGGCAGGGCCCCAAGGCAACACTCCAGGCAACAGAATTTCTGACCCAACGCAACATGGAAAGAGGGTCAGAGGTCATCTCTCCATTCTCTACTCTGCAAAGTCCTGGGAAGGGACAAGAAAAGACAACCAGAAGTCCCTGCCACTAACATGTTAGTAATTAAGGTGACTATGATAGAATAAGCATACATGAAAGGACAACAAAACATTGGATATCCACCATTTTAAAAAGAGCAACAAAAAATGTGATTTACAGGTCAAGTGCGCATGAAATTAACTGAATATTTATTGAGCTCCTACAATGTCATCAGGACGTCCTCAAGCTGTAAATGACACCACAAGTAAACCTAAGTTGTCCGCCCTTGTTCCAAGTGTTACCACTCATACTAGGAAGCAAGGTCCATGCTCAGGAGGACATTTGGGGATCAACCTATGCCCAGGTAAGGAGGCCCAGTAAATCAATGTCACAGGTGTCCGGAAAAGGGCTTCCAGACTTTTCTGTGCATTTGCAATTCCCAAAAGCAGATTCTGATCCAGTAGTTCTGGGGCTCAGTATGCTGCCTTTCTTACAGGTTCCCAGTGGAGGCCCCAGCTGTGGGTCTGGGCCCCACTGTGAATAGCCAGGACCTTAGTGATGAAGAGAACCACGTGAGCCAGGAAGGCTCCACACACAGAACTGAAGGAGAGGGGGACTGGATGAAGCAGGAGGGCATCCGGGGAGGGCAGCCTGAACAGGGACATGGGACAGAGGCAAGCTCACAACAGGAGAGAACCCTGGTACAGGAAGTCCATAGGCTGGAAATGAAAATACTCACTAGCCAGTGGCAGGAGTGGCACAGGACTGAATTATGTGGACTCTTAAATGCCACACTCAAGAGCTGCAATTTAATTCAAAAGGGGAAACTGAGCTGGAGTTGGTTCTTGAGTCATATTTAGCTGACACACTCAGGAATAGAGGGAAAAGTAAGGAATATATATGTCCACACAGAGGATGAGGTGAAATAGAGCATGGTTCTTCTCACTTTTTACTTTAAGACACTCAGGTCAGCTCTTTGACACCATGTTCCCACCCTCTACCCTCCATCTCTTTGCCTCAACCAGGCCTTGCTCCCTGAGTCTTTTGGCTCTAGAAGCCTTTCAAGTCTCAGATGATCCATGAACATGAGGAAAGAAACCTTCTATGGTTCTGCACAGCCTTTCTTTCCCTCCGTGAATGTATAAACAATTCCATAGCACATGATAAAAGCAAGGGGAGGGGGACCCACATTAATTTCCTTGAGGCAAATGATAAGCTGGCAAGTCTGGCTCTATGGGAGGAGATAAAAGCTCCAAACACAGCCAAGTGGCTCTCGGGATCCGAGCCTGGTACAGATGCAAATTAAAATAAAACTATATAAACAGCCGCACAATTGCACCATTCAGAGAGCTCCTTCATTAGAAGCCAGCTCTCTAGCACCACTGCCCACAAAGACAACTTCTCTTTCTTTTCCCTCCTAACGAATTTCCAAGCTGATCAACAAAAGGAGGCTAAGGACAAAAGCAGTTCTAATTGATGAGGCTCTGGGGAGAGGGTCGTTGGGGAGACTCATTTTATGTGTGTAAATCAAAAAGCAAATGTGATGTGTCAGACTAGCTGAGGATGGGCCTCCCGCTGCAGATCGCAGAGGTGCCAAGTCCCTCCTCTCAAGGTTGGGCGCAGCCGGATAACAACCCAATGATCACATGAACCAGCCAGATCTCCCAGTGCCTGAAAGAGCAAATTTCCCCAAATGCCACCTCATGCAAGAGGACCCACCAACAGCAGACCCAGTGTGCAACCACTCACTACTGTAGCAGCCTCTCCTGTGTATTGCAGAGGACAGAGTTCATTGGTTGTATTATCATGAAGCATCTTTAAGCTGGGGAATCACTGGGGTGAGGAAACACAGTCTTACCAAAACCCACCACTTGTTGAACATTCAAGCTCCAGAGGGGATCTCTGCTCATAAACTATAGGCCTCCCTGATTTTTTTTCCCACTTGGTTGGTATTTCTAATCACCTAGGCCATGCCAGAAACCTCTTCTAGTGACAGCGTCTTCAACTGTATCATTCATCCATATGCCCTACTCTGCAACCAGGAAGATTTCTTCACAGTTCCAGATCCTTTCACACTCATTCCCCCAACCCACACTCCTCCCCAAGCTTGGAATTCCCTACTATTCCCCTGCTGTCCTTCTACATCATCTTCACCTCATGAACCTCATGTTTTCTCAATAAACTTTGATCTACTCATCTCATTGGAGAAGGCAATGGCACTCCACTCCAGTACTCTCACCTGGAAAATCCCATGGATAGAGGAGCCTGGTAGCTGCAGTCCATGGAGTCATTGAGAGTCGGACACAACTGAGCAACTTCACTTTCACTTTTGATTTCATGCATTGGAGAAGGAAATGGCAACCCACTCCAGTGTTCTTGCCTGGAGAATCCCAGGGATGGGGGAGCGTGGTGGACTGCCATCTGTGGGGTTGCAGAGAGTCAGACACGACTGAAGTGTCTTAGCAGCAGTAGCACTCATCTCATGGGCTTTTGGGAGGCTCAAATGAAATGAATGTGAAGTAACCATAAATGACATAAATATTTATAGTTACACAGAAATGCCTTAGTTGAAGCTATAGCATTGGACCATTTAGTGACTACCAAAAATATATTGTTAAATGAGACTTCTTTTTTTAGCCAGTAGGACAAATGAAAATTCTTGCACATCAATGTCAGAAGGAACTCCCAATATTTTTAAATGATGGAAAGCCAAACAGCAAAAGCGAGCCATCCCCTACTTTGGTCCCTTTGTGGTTCCCCAGATTATCTCAGCAGCACGTGCCTGGTACTCACCCTCTGCTTCACCCAGTTTATGCTTCTAGCCACACTGATCTGACATCAGGCCAAAGGGCTGGTGCCTGGGAGAAGCAAAGACCAAACAGAGTGCTGAGGATGAGAGAATTTTTTTTTTCTCCAACTCTGGGTGTTGCCTTACTTTGCCCCTTTATGGAGGAGTCCATCATTTAGAAAATGAACTGTGTTTGCAGTCACAGTGAGGACAGCTGCTGTGGAAGAGGGCCTTGTGTTTTTCCCGCTTATATCCTAAGAAGCAAAGGAGGAGCTGAGAGAGATATGAAAGGCTCATGACCAGACTGCCCTTTCTACCCTCCCCAGCCAGCTGGGTGGTCACAGAGCTCTATAGTTATTCTCTCATTTTCCCAGCTGATAAGGATAAGGGAGGTGCTATCTGCCACAGACACCCTCAGCTTTAGGAGAGGACAACCGTAGCACTGGTGGGTAATAGCACGTGACCCAGCACTATTTTCCTCAACACTTTCAAGTCCTGGCTGCCCTGGACAATGCTGCTGAAAAGATAACAAGGTGGAGTTGATATGCTCAGGTCTTTTCCAAACCACCTCACATCATTACTTGTGAGAGGTTTCTAGGGCTGCCACAACAAATTACCACAACCTAGGCGGCTTAAACTACAGAAATGTATTATCTCACAATTGTGGAAGCCAGAAGTTCAAAGTCAAGGTGTGGACAGGATTGGTTCCTGCTGGAGGCTCTGGAGGAAAATCCATCCCCTGTCTCCACCAGAGGCACTCAAGGACACTGCTTGGCTTGGGGCTCTATGGCTCTCATTCCTGCCTCTGAGCTCATATAAAGCTTTTCCTTTTTGAGTCTGGAAGGCAAAGTTTATTAACAGGCTTCTGGAAGTTTCCAGGGCTCAGCTCAGGATGCCACCTCGCTGTCAGTGGACCTAGCACCCACTCTAAGTCCAAGATGATCTTGAATCTTTGTATCTACAAAGATCTTTTTTCCAATGAAGTCAACTTTGCAGGTTCCTGGGACACATCTTTGGGGATGACCCCTATTCAATCCATGACAAAGGGAAAGGCAGATGAGCACCTAAACAAAGGGAAAGGGAGATGAGGAGGAAACTACACTGAACCTCTGTTGAAACCTGCAAGAATTCATGGGGCAATGTGAGGAGGGGAGTTATTCAGCCTAATTATGGTAACAAGGGCTGTGGAGTACCGAATGGACATTCAGCGTGGCTGCACTAGGGAAGAAGGGTGCCCTCCACTGAGATCACCACTGAGACGGCACCATGTAGCTGCAACAGCAGAGAAACTGGCAAGGAGCCACCTCATCCATCCCTTGCTCCCACTTACCCCCACTGGGTAACCTATGAATCACCTGTCTTTTTAATTCCCTAGGGGTTTAAGCGAAGTGGCATCCTGGGCTGAGCCCTGGAAACTCTCCCAGAAGCCTGTTAATGAACTTTGCCTGCCTGCCTTGTGAAATTCAGTCATCTCTGTCCACCGAGAGGCTGCTCAGATGACTGTACTTTCATGCCCGGTTTGTGAACACAGATTCAGCACTTAACTGTCTTCTGCTGCTGTTCATGTTTAAAGGAAAAGCCCTCCAAAATTAGTGCACAAAATCCCAATTTAAGGATCAGAAAAAGGTACATCATGTATAAAAATTCTAAGAGTCTTTCTCCCAGGAAGAAAATACTGAGCGAATCACCATTCCCAAGTTTCAAAGGAACAGTTCCTTAAGTTTCTCTTCAAGAAATCCCTGTCACGTGTAAATAGATAGAGAAGATGTGTCAGTGATAGCTACCAATAAAGCGTCTGAGTCTGAGATGTCAGGCCTTCGGTCAAGGCCATGCCTATAACACATCCTTGCACGTGTGTGTGCATGTTAAGTCACTTCAGTTGTGTCCGACTCTTTGTTACCCTATGGACCATAGCCCACCAGGCTCCTCTGTCCATGGGAATTCTCCAGGCAAGAATACTGGAGTGGGTTGCCATTTCCTTCTCCAATAACATGTCCTTAGGTCTTGTTTTTAGGCCTGGAGTTCATTAACAAATTAATAGTTGAAAGTCAAACTTTTCTCTATAGTGCTAGGAAGAGGAAGTCTGGCAAATGTGGTCTGAAAAACGACTATGGATTGGTTGAGGGGCAGGTATTTGTTGAGTGTGTACCTTGCATGGATCACTCTACTGAATATCAAGGGTATAGCAGGGACAAAAATTCAGACACGGCCCTTCATAGAGATGGAGGAGAGGAGACGGTAAACTATTACACAAGTAATTGTAGTTGAGCTAAGGGGTACAAAGCAAGAGCAGGGACTGTTGTGGAATCATACATAAAGCTCTTGCATACCTAAGAGATGATATGGGTGGAAATAAAGGAAATAGGTACTCTGCCCCCAGTGATGATGAAACATCCAATGAGTCTCCTCTGGAGGTTTTATATATACCTCCTCTCCTTTCTCAAGGATAGAGATCCTTGCCCCTCTAGGACCTACAAGTATTTGAAGCACATCTTCCAACAGGTTGTGAAAGTGTGTGCCCAACAAGCCCAAAGGGAATCCTAAAGGCCCAGAGGACAGGAGAGGGATGCTCTTGGAAAGATGAAAGCAATAGAAACAGGTCCCAGGAGCTGGATGAGAAAATAAGACTCTAGCCACCTAGAGTCTATTACCAAAAAAGCAAAAGAACAAATGTTGGCAAGGATGTGAAGAAACTGGAACTCTTGCACATTTTTGTAGGGAATATAAAATGGTATGGCTGCTGTGGAAAACAGTATAGGAGGTTCCTCCTCAAATTACAAATAAAAGCACCATATGATCCAACAACTCCACTTCTGGGTATTTATCCAAAAGCATCAAAGTCAGGATCCCAGAGAGAGATTTGTACTTCCACGTTCACTGCAGCATTACTCAGAAGAGTAATGCTAAACATATGGAGACATCCTAAGTGCCCACCAATGGCTGACTGCATAAAGAAAATGTGGCACCTCCAAAAAGAAGGAACTCCTGCTATATGCCAAAAGAAAAACTTGACTTTCAGCTGTTGACAACAACATGGATAAACCTTGAGGACATTATATTAAGAGAAATAAGATGGTCACAGAAGAACAAATATTGCATGATTCCAGTTAAATGAGATACACAAAATAGCCAGATTCTTAGAAGAGAGGAGTATGGTGCTTGCCAGGGGCTGGGAGGAGGGAGAAATGGAATTGCTGCTCTACAGGTATAAGATTTCAGAGATGCAAGATGAATAACTTGCAAAGTTGCAGAGGTCTGCTATTCAGCACTGGGACTATAGTTGATAGTATTGTGCTACTGTTCATAGCATTGTTCAAGTTTGTTAAAGAGGGTAGATCTTAAGTTAAATGTTCTTAACAGAGAGAGAGAAAGGAAGGAAGATAGAAATTAAAGAAGAGGAAAAGAAACGGAAAGGAAATTAAACAGAGAAAAAAAGGAAACAGAAAAGAAAGATAGAACTTTAGATCTGGAGTTGACCACCTGTGGCCTACAGTCAAACCCAGTCTGCCACCTGCTTTTGTACATAAAGCTTTATTGCAACCCAGCCACATTTCATTTACATTTTATCTGTGGTTCTTTGGCACTACAACAGCAGAGCTGAGTGGTTGTACCAGAGGGTGCATGATCTACAAAGCTAAAATGACCACCGTGTACAAGGGTTCAGCTGTTGGCTGTCTTCAGATTCTCCACATTTCTGTTCTTGTTATTTTCCTACAGGAAAACTTGAATCTTTTCCATACTGCTCATTAGTCTGTCCCTCAATCCACTGACTGGGCTTAGCCTTTTCTTTTCGCAACAATTCTAATTCACAAGCTTCTAGCTTGCTACTGGTCACCGGACACATGTGACTATTTAAATGCAAATTTAAACTAATTACTTCTGGTGGTGGTGGTGGTTTATTCACTCAGTAATGTCTGACTTTTTGTGACCCTGTGGACTGTAGCCCACCAGGCTCCTCTGTCCATGGCATTTCCCAGGAAAGAATACTGGAGTGGGTAGCCATTTCCTTCTCCAGGGGATCTTCCCGAACCAGGGATCAAACATAAGTTTCCTGCATTGCAGGCAGATTCTTTATCAACTGAGGCACCTGGGAATCTGGGCTTTCACAAAGAGAATTTTGCCATCCCTTGCTTCAGAGTCATCGGTACTCTTAGCACTACACCAGAATGTCTTTAAACACTTTTACCTGGGCTGCTTTGGAGGAAGGAGGATCAAAACCTCAAGAGATGTCCATGTGCTAAGAACATCAGAGGGTACACATAAGCCCCTCCTATGAGCCAGGCACTGTTTTAAAAATATCAATACTTTTAGCCTTCACTTAGTCCATGGGGTCGCTAAGAGTCAGATACGACTGAGTGACTTCACTTTCACTTTTCACTTTCATGCATTGGAGAAGGAAATGGCAACCCACTCCAGTGTTCTTGCCTGGAGAATCCCAGGGACAGGGGAGCCTGATGGGCTGCCGTCTATGGGGTCGCACAGAGTCAGACACGACTGAGTGATTTCACTTCACTTTTGTGAGGTAGGAATAATCATTCTGATTTTACACATGAGAAAACAGGGGCTCAGAAATGTAAATTGTTGATGTAGAAGAGCCCTATTTGAAGGTAAATCTGTCTGGGTATGCATGAAATCACTATATCCAAATTCCTACACGTCTGCTGCTTAAATATTTCTACAGGATTACTGAGGAGAATTCTATAACTTTGGATAAAGAGATAATCAATAGGAACTACCACAACTGATCCACATAACTGACAGTATCAGGCTGCCCAATAGGCCAATGCACTGTTTGGGCCCTTGGAGACTTGGAAGATTGGAGAGCCAGTTACCATTGGGTTCTTTTTGAATTCCTATAGTTGTGTACTACAGAAAGGGTGCAGGCAAAAGGGGAAAGTTTGCCTTATTGTGAAACCATCAAAGACACAGTTGCTTCCTGCCAGGCTCTTATTACTCCAGCAATCACATCATAAAAATGTACACTCCTCATCCAGACAAGGGAACCAGGATTGTGGGGCAGTTCTGGCAACTACATCAACAATAAAGGAAATTTACAAGACCAGGCAGTGTTTGGTTCAAAGAAGAGAAGCTGGCTAGCTGTGCATTATGTCTTCAAGAAGCCCTGCCGTATTGAGAAGAGCAGCATTCTGTGTGCTCTGTCAGACTTGAGAATGTATAACAATAGAAGTAAAATGAAAGCCAATTTTGGCTCAAAGGTTGAAAGAATGTTCCAACAACTGGAATCTAACAAAGGAAGGGACTTTTGAGATAATGAGCCCACCCACCTCTGGAGATGTCCATGCAAGAGCAAATGACAGCAGGGATGCTCTAGTATGGATTTCTGAAAAGTATGAATGTTAGACTAGCTCACCTCCACAGCATCCTCCAATTCAAAGAGCCCACAATTCTGTGAACAAAGAGGTCAGCCTGAGATCACACTAGGAAAATCAGCACTTTGAACCTAATATTAATGCTCTAACTCTATCCACATCCTAATCACAACATCTCATTAAGAGCTAGTGGCTCTTTCCAACAAAGCCCTAGTCACCTATGGTCATATTCCAGGACTAACTATTTATGACATAACTATAAGAATGATTTTTTAGTTTTCCAAGTGAAATTGTAAGATCTCTGGTTTTGGAGGAGGCAGCAGGGAGTGAGTGGGTGGTCAAAATAATATATTAGCTAATATTTACACTAACTTTGCCATTTACAGGGAAATCTATGATCCAGTTAATCTTCACAACAACCCTGTTGCACATGTTAGTCATTATCAGACATTGGTACAGGAAGAGGTTGCCTGGTTCCCCCAGATGGCTACAGACCTACTGAGTGACACTCCAAGACAGGAGGCACTACCTTGATAGATACCATTTTGATCCACGTCCTACAGAGACTAGCCAAGAGTTTAGGGTTATCCATTAAAATTTGTTCACAGTTTTTGTGTGCCAGCCATTCTGGCACACAAAACGTGGCAGAAGTGAGCACATTGCTCAGAATATCATGTATTTACAGTACATACTTTTTACAAAACTACCAGTGTTTGCCAGATCAGTGATCAGGATGAGTTTCACATCCTGAGGATGCATTCAGGTTAGGAGGCTAGACACTGCAGGGAATAATTATTAAGGCTCATGCCATCTACACACAGGTCAGCATTATCATTCACAGCTCCCATCGGCAGCACTGGATTTTGTATCCTGTATGCTCATCAGGTCTGGACTGAATCACCCCCTCTTCTGTCATAATACCTGTGCAGGCTTCTGGGAGGAAAACTGTGTACATGTTAGCTAACTCGTGTGGGGATTAGAGGATGTGCAGTCACTGTCACTTGGAGAAACTCTCCGTGTTGCTGGGGTTCTATTTGAGTAATTAAAGGGCCTGGGAATAACTAGAGATGACCATCTTTGCTTCTAAAAACACAGAACATCCCTCATCAGAAACACACCTTCCAGCATTTAAGCCAGGCAAAGCATTTAGGTAAAGCATCAGGTAGGGAGATACAGGGTAAAGGCAGGGGAGAACATTCCAGGCAAAGGAGCCACCTGAGTAAAGGCACGAAGGGATGAAAATGAAGAGCCTCTTCTTTGCAACAGAGTACAGAGTGCGCACGAGGCGCACACACAGTAGGCTGAACAGTTGACCTGGGGGCCATAACAGGGTGTCCCTCTGACAGCAAGCTCCAGAGAATACTTAATGCGGGGTCCCGTGCTTGTCAGACGTCAATCAAAATCAGCTGGAGGGCTTGTTAAAGCTCAGCTTTCTGGGCCCCTCTGCAGAGTTCCTGACTCAGTGGGTCTGTGGTGGGCCCAAGACGGTGCATTTCTAACAAGTTCCCAGTTGATGCTGATGCTGCTGATCCAGGGGCCACTCTTTGGGAACAACTGCCATAGTCAACAGCAGTTGATAACTGCTTTGAATGGGGAAGTGAAGTGATCAGAGCTGTGTGCTTACTGTCTTTTTTGACCAGTTTGAAGAGCCAATAATTCTGTGAGAAGGTGTGTAAGGAAAGGAATCTGTGGGAAAAGGAATTGGCTCAAGGAGTCAATGTATGTTCAGTGGTGAGATCTGATTCAAAGCATCTCATTTTTCATCCATCTGGCAGCAGGGACTAAGGAGGATGAACCGCATGACCTGTGCTCCTCACAGGAGAACAAAGGAACGTCAAAAGTTCTTTAAGTTACCAGATAACCATATCATTTATAAAGCTCTAGAATGGAGTTTTTAACTCCTCAAATTCATTTTCTTTCTTTCTTTCTTTCTTTCTTTTTTCTTTTTTTTTTGAAGCAGCAAGGAGATCAAACCAGTCATTCCTGAAGGAAATCAACCCTGAATATTTATTGGAAGGACTGGCGATGAAGCTCCAATATTTTGGCCACCTGATTCGAAGAGCTGACTCATTGGAAAAGACTCTGAAGCAGGCAAAGATTGAAGGCAGGAGAAGAAGGGGACGACAGAGGATGAGATGGTTGGGTGGCATCATCAACTCAATGGACATGAGTTTGCACAAACCAAGAGACAGTGAAGGACAGGGTAGCCTGGCGAGCTGCAGTCCGTGGGGTCTCAAAGAGTCGGACATGAGCAACTGAACAACAACATAGTTGATTTACCATGTTGCGATAATTTCTCTTACAGCAAAGTGATTCAGTTATAATATATATATATATTTTTTTTTCTTTTCCATTACAGCTTATCTTAGGATATTGGATATAGTTCCCTGTGTATAGGGTAGGACTTGTCCAAATGCATTTTCTTAGTATCAGTTTTTCTAAAGACACTAATCATGTTAGTCATCAGTGACCCCATCAGCTGGCAGAGGAATACATTATAGCTTTTCCCTTTCTATTCTTGATTTCTTAGGTATGAAGAAGAATAAGGGATTATGAGATTTAATCTGAAACATCTTGAGTTTCACTTCCATCACCAAAATGGCAATTAGAAAAATACAGAAAAGGCTCAAAGACATGTCTTGTCTAGGAAATCCTTACATGATCCAAAGAGGAGTGTCAGCACAGTGTTCTTCTAGGCTCATCACTAACAAAGATGCTGCCCTAACCAAGCTGGGCATGTGCTTTAGGGCAGAGCAGGAGGAAAGAAGGGGAAAGGTTTTCTACCAGTAGGAGGGATGGGAGCAAGTTAGTCTTAAATCCTATCCTATGCCTGGTTGATGTAAGAGAAAGCTGTCACTCTCTGCTCTGAAGTATTATTGATAATTGAAGCTGAATGCATGACTTCATTCTATATTCCATGAAGGCTCCTCTTAAATCAAGCGCTATAGCCCAGTCTAACTGGGGAACACTATATTCTAAGGCTATACCACAGTAGAGGTGAAAAAATGACCCAGCAACTGTAGGACCTGAGTTTTTTCCTTGGTTTTGCAACCCTGAATTTGGGCAAGATTTTATGGTTAAGAATCTGTGTGCAATGCAGGAAACCCTGGTTTGATCCCTGTGTTGGAAAGAGCCCTTGGAGAAAGGAATGGCAACCCACACCAGTATTCTTGTCTGGAGAATTCCATGGACAGAGGAGCCTGGTAGGCTATAGTCCATGGGGTTGCAAAGAGTCAGACACAACTGAGCTACTAACACTTTCACTTTATCTTCACTGGACCTCAGATTCTTCGTGTGAGAGAGAATGGAAGTCTCATCTGGTTATCTGTATGATCCCCACATCACTGGTCTTCTAGACTCTGCACCACCTAGCAAATGCCAGTTATATGGAATGAGAGCACCCTGACTAGTGGTATGGCACCGTCCCCCAAGACAGCTGGTTTTACCTCTGCTAAGTTTAAGTCCCTGGTGTCATTAGCATTTATCTCTGTGCTGGCCAGAGAAAACCAGATGGGAAAGTTTCCATGCTAACCAGTAAGAAAATACTCTAGGATACTAATGATCTCCTCTGGCTAGAGTGAATGAGGAAGGTTCAGTCCTCATCTCCTCATCAGCAGTATCAAAAGCATTTTTGCCACAAAAAGGAACAAACACTATCAATCACTTTAAGGGATTTCCAAGGAGGCCTCAACATGGCTCTTCCCATTCAGATCACAAAGGTTGGCTAACCCTACACTCCGCTCAAAGACAATGTTTCCTCTCCTTACCCATCACCTCAACTCTGTACACTCCCCTGTATTATGTGTGTATGTGTCTTTTCCCCTAACCACCTCTTTGAGGACCAGTGACATAGTTTGTTCTTCTTTACCTAATTGTAGTTTTCTCTATCCACCACGACTTAGAAAACAATTAAGGGCACAACTGTAATGCATTTAAGTCCTGATTCTCCACCTTTTCCTGGGAGTCTAAGATCCCCATGTGTTCCCATCATTCCCAAACATGCTTCTTCACTCCACGGCCCAACAGGACAACAGCCCTTCTCTGTAACCCTTCACTGCCACCATGGGTGAGGAGGAGTCCTAGAGCTCACTGCCACTGGCAGCAGGAGTCCAGGGCCCTGCCCATGCCTGGTCCAGTGCTCACCATGGGTCTGCTCTCACAATTTTGATCCTGGCTCTCATCACAGAAGGGAAAGCTCTTTTCTTTACCAGTGATAACAGTTGCTCATTCCTATAAGATTCCTCTCACTTCCCAAGGAAACCTGATATTCTTCATATACAGTTCCATCTGCAGGTAAGCAAAGCATTCCCAGAGGTAGACAAGAGAATGTTGACTGCTACCTTTCCATGCATTACTCCTACCAACCGTGAGCTAAAATCCAACGTCAAGATGGATAAGAATGTAACTATTCTCCTATCCTTCAGTAAGTTCTTTCTCACCTAAGAGTATTAGGATTACCCAGGAGACGTCTCCTCTCTTAATTTATAATTATGAACATAAGTGAATTGCTTACAACGTAAGAGCTCAATTTAAGTCCCCAAATTCTTCTATTTTTTTCCCCTTGGCAAGTTTTAGGAGATTCTCAGAAAAAAAATAACTGCCAACAGCCTGAGTTTCTGGAAAGGCATATCTTCAAAACATTACTCTTCTGTGGTGCCTTTCACAACACTTTAATCACAGAAGGTACATGTTTGACAAGCAAATACATGTATCAAATAATTCACTCTTCTCTTGGAAAATGCAAAGCTCACAAGTGAATGAACATGGAGCAGTCAGTTTGTAGGAAAAGGTGAGTAGTAGGGAAGGTGAACAGACTCTTGCCTGGGCCATACGTGTTCAGACAGGCAGTGGGGTGTGGAGGGGAAAGGAGACTGGAGGCCTGGGAACTGGGAAGGTAGGAAAGGACATGTGAAGAAAACTGAAACACTTGGCTGAAGAGAAAAACAATGGTGTGAAAAAATGAGACAGGAAAAGAGGCAATCAAAGTGAGCAGATACCGCATACCTATCTGGCCCAGCCTAGAGCTATCTCACAGAAGATTCCCAGTGTAAAAAGAGAGAAATGGCAGCGTAAACAAGTTAGAAAATGAGGTGGATACTGTACAGATAGATGACTCTGTCCTCTAAAGACAAGTAAGAGGGGACTTCCCTGGTGATCCAGTGGCTAAGACCTAGCTCCCAATTCAGGAGGCCTGGGTTCGAATCCTAGTCAAGTAACTAGATCCCACATGCAGCAACTGTATGCTGCAACTGCATGCCACAACTAAGAGTTCGCATGCCACTAAAAAGATCCTGCATGCTGCAACAAAGATGGAAGATCCTGAAGACTGCAACTAAGACCTGGCGCAGCCAAATAAATAAATTAATTAAAAAAAATTTTTTTAATGACAGATGGTAGGTCGGAGACTGGGTTACCAAAGGGTCCTTAGAAGTGCTCAGAAGCTGGGCAGCCAGTTCTTTCCTGCATAGACAGCAAAGCTGTGAATTCTGAAGTAAATGCAGAGGACCTGTGAACAGTAGGCTGCTTTCACACAGCCCATGTGCTGAACTCCCCCAGGGGAGAAGAGCTATTGCCGAGTTCTTGCTCCTGTTTGAGAAATAAGGCTGTGGATTAGAAGCAACAGAATATGTGGCAGCAGAATGAAATGAGAGTGGAGGAGGCAAAAGATTCAGAGAAACGAGCTCAGGCACTGTAACTCTCGGGGGACAAAGGGCCAGCTCCACGCGTTTCAGTTGCCCTCAGGCTATCACTGGCTGACAGCAGTGCAGCACAGTCTCTGGTAGTGAAAGTCTCCAGTCATTAAATTAGAAATTGTGTTAAATATGTAATATGTAAGAAACCAAGACTATAAAATCTTAACAGCTAATTTTTAAACGTTGAAAAATTAATTTTTTTTACTTAAAGGGGTAAACTTTAGATACCAGGGAAGAAACATGTTATTTGGAATACATCATTGCGGGGGAAGGCTAGAAAGCTGGAAAAATAGAATGTTACTTGTATATAAGAATGAGCTCTAAATTTCGGCCTTTTCATGCATCCTTACCTAAGAAACTAAGTATTAAGGTGGTGATCAGTGCAAGTAGGAAAAAGAAAGTCTTATCCAACAATGATGGTGATTACATAGTATAGAAATTTCACAAGTATTCTGGCTGGTGTATATAAAAACTCCTCTGGAGATCTAATGATAGACCCTAGGGAATTCTGGTTCTAACAAAGCATCAATAAAACCAGCAGCAACTCCCCAGGAATCAAAGGCTATGATCACCACCCAAAGGGGCTGCTGACAGCCCAGCCTCTGAAAGAGCTACCAAAATCAATACCAGTCATTAGACAATGACATTCAAAGGACATTGAGCACTCGAATGATTGTGTCAGGGTGCATTTGTCAGAGCCAAGCACTTGCATTTCCAAATGGCAAATCCCTTTCAGGAGCAGATGTATGACCACTAGGGCCTGGCCATGCTGAGAGCCTTGGAAACTGTTTTGCAAGCTATTATCATTAAACAAGTAATAACACTTCTTAAGTCTGCTTCAGTGCATAATTAAGACAGGTTTCAACTCATCAGCCACCACGCCTATTGTCTGAAAGCCATCACAGAAAGGATAAGTACGCCTGCAATAAAATGAACTAGGGCAGAGTTAACAGCTTCCAGGTAAGCTACAGTGCCAGAAAGCTGGGCCTTCGAGCGGCAGCAGGACGGTGCCCCATGTCATCAACCTGCCTTCCTCCCTCTGAACAAGTGATCAGGTGGGCATGTAGGGGGCTTGCTGGATCCCCAAATTACAGGAAGGTGAGGGGACCTGGATGTGGGATGAGCCTGCCCCAGGAAATAATTCATTCCTTTCCTGAGCTCCTCCACACAGCTAGGAACTAGGAACGTGCAGGCTTTTACATAAGAAAGGGTGGGTTCAGTCTCAGATGGCATTTCTGCCAAAGACCAAGGAAAAGACACTGCACTGGGCCCATCCTCAGCAGCCTCGGCCACATCTGTGGGTTGAGTGTGGGCACTGCCGACGTTGTGCTGAACGCTACCCTGCGGTCCCCTTCTACTAGGAGCTGCCTCCTCTGGGCAGATTCCATTCATCTGCCCTCAGCAATCTGAGAAGAGTGGCTAGGAGCTGGTGGGGTGTAGTGGAGAGTGTATGGCCTTGGAGCGGGGTGAACCTGAGTCACCATTCTGGCTCACTGCTTACATAATTGCGGGGTCACTTCTTCCCTTTCCATTCACCTCCCTAGGCCTCAGCTTCCAGAAGTATAAAGAGGGATTAATAATACTTATCTTTCATGTCTGTTTTAAGAATTCAAGATAATATATAGCAAAGTGATTGGCACAGAGTTGGTCAATGAAAGTGAAAGTTGCTCAGTTGTGTCCGACCCTTTGTGACCCCATGGACTATACAGCCATGGAATTCTCCAGCCCAGAATACTGGAGTGGGTAGCCTTTCCCTTCTCCAGGGGATCTTCCCAACCCAGGGATCGAATCCAGGTCTCCCACATTACAGGTAGATTCTTTACCACCTAAGCCACAAGGGAAGCCTTTATGATCAATAAATAATAGCTATTATTATTACTAATATATTATCCTTGGGAGTATATGACTACATGGAGATGATCTGAAGTGGGGAGGGGAGAAAAGAGATGTTAACACAAACAATGAAATAGGCTTCACTTGTAAAGAAGACTTTTTAGACCGCCATGCATCTCTCCTATAGAAACCCTGCCCCCCTCAAAGGTATCATGAGTATGAACACACTCTTTACCTTCATTAAGTAAGTTTCCCACCACCTTGTGATCTTCAGCTGGCAAGTTGCATCCTGTTTACGTGGGTAGGAGAAACTGAGGTACACAAGATGACCCAATTCTCTGAGTGAGTCAGAAGCACTACCCAAACAGAAACCCAGGGGCATCACAGTGCTCACTCTTTCTGGACCTGAACTGTTTTAACAAATGATTCATCTTGGTAGAAATCCCAATTAAAAAAAAAGATTAGTCCGACAATGGAGAGCACTATGTTTGGGGCCACCAGGAAGTTCACATGCAGAAGCCACAGGCTGGGCTCCAACCCCATTCTGTGCCAACTCTTTCTCTCTTGATTGTGTCTGGTTCTCAAAGGAGTTGAACAGGATTATAGACAAATAGAACCCACAGCACGCCTTCCTCTCTAGGGCCTTCTGGAATCAACCACAGGACCATGTCCATGCTGGGCACCTGCCTATCCTCAGATTCTGGCTCTCAGGCCAGTTCTTGAGTACACACCTTTTCCACGCAGTAGGCTAATTCAGATTCAGTTCACTGAGCCTGAGCTGAGAACCTGCAGGGCCCCTGCTTGCTGTTGTAAAAGGAACCAGCTTCATCAGGAGAGTCCACTTCCACCACTCTGCAGGATTTTACCTTGGGTTTTGTTTCCTGCTGGTTAGATTATTTCCCACCTCTCGTGGTCTAATGGCCTCCTGCATACATAGCCCTGGACAAGGGCCTTTCCTTATGAAACTTGGTAGCCTGACAAAGTTCAGAGAGGGTGAGACCAAATGGCTATCAGAGACCACTGAAGAAATCCCTTCTCTCATCTCCCTCTATTAGATGGCCTTCCACTGGAAGAACTTGAACCTGGAATTCTTTACTCACTTAGTAGGGTAGTGTCCTGATCTTATGCATTTAAGAGCATAGTACAAGGGAGGCACTTATAAATAGGCAACTGGCTTTGCATGTAGTAAAGCAACTTAGGAGAAGGCAATGGCACCCCACTCCAGTACTCTTGCCTGGAAAATCTCATGGACATAGGAGCCTGGTAGGCTGCAGTCCATGGGGTCGCTGAGAGTTGGACACGACTCAGTGACTTCACTTTCACTTTTCACTTTCATGCATTGGAGAAGGAAATGGCAACCCACTCCAGTGTTCTTGCCTGGAGAATCCCAGGGACGGGGGAGCCTGGTGGGCTGCCATCTATGGGGTCACACAGAGTCGGAAACGACTGAAGCGACTTAGCAGCAGCAGCAGCAAAGTGACTTAACTATAATACGGGACAAAAATGTCGTTAACCTATACTCTTATTTCGTATCTTGCTGTTTTTAATTGTACCTGAACTGATGATGTACCAGTCCTTTACAAATGCAAATTCAAATTAAGTTCCTTTAGAAAAACCATTGGAATGTAGCTATATTCAGGACAGCAAATGCAAGGACCCAATCACCTATCTGATT
The DNA here is from genome assembly GCA_006408695.1 of Aepyceros melampus. Lineage (NCBI taxonomy): Eukaryota > Metazoa > Chordata > Mammalia > Artiodactyla > Bovidae > Aepyceros > Aepyceros melampus. The sequence goes on from SJXQ01007061.1 coordinate 22,508, forward strand.
AGTAATTTTTTCTGCTGATTTGACGCAGAGTTCCGTCAGCTGTTACTATATTTCAGAGACCACAGGCATTCCTCTGTAGTCAGGGAGAGGAAACCAAAGCAACTTCTTGTCACAAGTTCAAAAAACCAAAGAAGCTCACAACTAGTAAAGTCTCTCCACAAGCCTGGACGACTTTGCTGCCACGGTCACCGACACAATAGCAACATAACAAACATCAGGGCATCAGCTGGCTGGAGAGCTTTCTGTAAAATCCATCTGGGCTCGGCCCCTGGTATCCTCTCTCCACTTTTGCTAAATTTATGGCAGTAGTTCAGAAGCTCTGCGACACGGAACTGCTCCCTCTCCCCCCACATTCCTCCTGCCAATCCTCTTTGTAAATGTTTGTTTTAAACGTAATCTGCAGCTTTACTAAGATTATGTCCTGAGCACACATTTTTTTCGTCATCTGTGTCTGTGCTAAGAGAGCCGATGCCTTCCTGCACCCTCAGTTCCCGCCTCCGCCTTCACTCCTCAGCCTCTCCCCAGGCCTTTCTGTTCTGATTTCAGAATCCGAACCCTGCAGAATCCTTGAGGACAAGGATCACTTGTTACCCTTCCTTTGTGTCTTCTTTGTGCCTCGCACACAGGAGGCACTCGGTAAATATTTTCAGCAAACTGGTCTGTTCATTGCTCTCTGAAGCACATTCCCATCTCTGAGTTCTCGATGAAGCCTTGCCTCCTGCCAAGAATGCACTCTCTTCTCTTTCCCATTTATGCAAATCCTGACTATCCCTGGGGACCAAAACCAAGCCTCTGAAATCTCATAATTAACAAAGCACTTTTTTTTGCCAAGTAGTTTGGGTCTGCAAGTTGTCTCCACAGTTAATCTAAAGTCCTGTAAGCTTCATCTGGATTGAAGCAACTTGCCAGAACCAAAACCAAGTGAGAAAGGGAGTCCAGGACCAAACGTTTGCCTCAGGGGTGATGTCTGGGGTCTTTCCAAATCAGACACTGGGATAGCAAATGAGATGCCTACCTGGAGGTGGGATCTATGCAAGTGACTCAGACTCAAAGGCAAAAGTGAAGAAACAGAATGGGTACAGAAGCTGAGGTTAGGATGTGGTCTGTGCAGAAGGATGCCCTGGGACAAGGCTTGTGGCCATGATACTGATGTTGAAAGTCCAGGTCCTGCCCCTTCAGGCAGGATGACCTGGCCCTTAAAGCAGTCCTCCCCAGTCTTCCACACTGACACTGCCCAGTAGGAACTGCTGATCCCTTATTAGAATACTCCATCCTCACCCGGGATCTAGCACAGTGCTGTACACACAGCAGGAAGGAAAGGAAGCAGAGAGGGCAGCAGGGAGACGAGCAGATCGTTGGTCCACTCCCCTCGGCCAGTTCAGAAGGCCAGAGTGAGCCCAGGCATCCACCACCCCTCACATCTACTTGTCTTTAATAGCTGCCACTTCTTTCATGCTTGGGGGATTGCTTTAATCTCTTTGGAAAGGTTTGGGTTTCTCAAGCACAGGGACTTCAACTGTCTTTTTTGTATCTATCCCAGGTGGCTGAAAGTCACCTTTCCTGTTCCAGACCCTGTGTGTTATCTCTGAGCAAACACAATCTCTGTGGAAGCGATTTCTATCTCTGAGGAAACAGGTGCTGGTTCCAGCCTCAAGCGTGGGGTCTCACTGCACTGCTCACAAGGGGCTCTGGGCAAGACTCTGCCTCCAGTTAAGCAAGGGTGACTGGGACACCATTGTGAGTTCAGACACTCTGCCTTTGCCTAGTTTCCCACAGTTGCCTCATTCTGCATTCTACCCCAAACACACGAAGACAACTATGCCAAGAGGGGAGCAGTGCCCCCCTACCCCATCTGCTTTCCATAAGCTTTCCCCAGCCCTCTATTTAGTGGTGGAGGTAAGGGGACTGTCTCATGATCCTTCTCACAGTCATTAGAAGAATCACCCCCGGTCCATGTTAATGGCCCCATCCGAGTCCTCCCAAACTTTCCAGTGCCAAGTGCACCGAAAATGGACCTGGTCTGAGCGTGACTTGAGCCTGGGCCTGCCCCATCCTTCTCCTTACTGTTTTTCAAGGCAGAATCACAGCTATGGGAAAGGAGTGTTAGTATCATGATGCCCCTCCCTCTAACCACATGCAAAGTTGGAAAACTAAGTGTATCAGGGGAATTCTGAGCAGTAAAAACAAAATCCAAATCCCTTATAAATAAATGAATGGAAAGTTCTGCTCCATTCAGTGAAACCTGATTTCAGATCAACTGAGTGTAGAAAGAAAAAAAGCCCATGTTACAAAAGAGTGAATTAAAGCAGCCAAGCAAAACCCACATGGCAAAATGGGGGAGGTGCGTGGTTATTTTCGTAATCAACGAGAAAGAGGCAAGACTACCAGAAAGAGAGGTGAACCGAGTCACAGCCTCAGAGAAGCAGCTCCCTGAGCAGACAGGTGGCGGGGACTCACCTTTCCTGTTCCAGGCCCTGGGCGTTATCTCTGAGCAAACACAAGCTGGTCTCTTATCAGAAGACAGTGCTGACCCAGCACCTGATGCACATGGAAACTCCTGCTCAGGATTGGGACTACAGCCCTGTGGGTAGGGGCACAGGGGCTGCTGAATTCATTAATTACCTAGATGAGAAAATCAAGTCCCAGAAATATTTGTTCCAGGTCTTCTAAAAGAAAAATAAGATAACCAGGACTTGAATTTGGCTGTTGTAATGCCAAGTTTAGAGCTCCCTGCACAGGCTGGGGGGCCCTGGGAACTCTGCTGGAAGGGAAGGAACTCAGCTGAGTAGTTGGTGAGGTCCCCTGGGCTTTTTTTACCCTTTCTAAACAGGAAGTGAGAGCACAGACTTCCGGCCAGCTCCCAAACAGCCCTATTATTCCAGTGCAGCCCCCAGGCTCAATAGGCTTTCGATGGCCATGAACTGGCCCTCCACCAAAGGCATGAGTTCAGCCTTACTCCTTTACACCAAAGCTGCTTCGAGTAAAACACATCTATAAAGAGGTTTCTCCTCGGAAGGCCCCACTCGGCTAGCCAAAGGGAGAGAATGGGTGAGTGACAGGGCTTCCTATTTTAGGAAATTTGTCAGTTCTCTATCAGCAGAGCCTGGGCCTTCAGCCAACACGTCCCTGGAGGGAGGAAGAATGAATTGGAGGCAGCTGTAGAGAACTGGTGTCCCCACACTGGGGACTCCTGGGCTCCAGCGAGGCGGTGGTCTCAGCCCCTGAGCTCAGGCTACAGCAGGATCACTGGCCTGGCACCTCTTCCACCTCCACGGAAAAGAGGCTCCACTTTCCACAGCCTGGCCTGAGGCGCTGGGGAAGGATGGGGGTTGAGGCTGTGCCCCTTCCCTTAACAAAGTGTCCAGAGGCCAAGAGGCCCACATGTGTCCTCTGCCCCTGAAAGGAAAAAGCAGTCCCTTGCTGTGTGACCCTGGGCAATTTCCTCATCTGGAAAAGAGGGCAGCAACACCTCCTTCATAGAATACTATGGTGACTGTGGCTGAAGCACCCAGCACCCCAGGCACTTGGCTAGCAGCCATTGTCCCCTTCTCCCAGCAGATATTCTGAATCCCGTGACCTCAGCCTCTCAAATATCTTGTTCTGTATCAAATACATTTTCCCCTGAAGCCCAGACACATTTCTCTCTACCCCAGCTTCATATTCCTGTGTGTCTCTCTGGCATTTCTAGCCCTTAGTTCTACCAGATATTTTATCTACCAATCAGGTATATCACATTCAGCATTTTGTGAATGTGATATACATTCACAGATCCAGCATTTTCTGAGACCTTAGCAAATCTGTTTCTCAAGATGCCAGCACAAGTTGCACTGGGGAGGAGTGCAAAGGGAAGAGCCACACGTTGTTTGGGCTTTTGTGGTCGGAGGGACAGCACCTCGGTGCAAGTCCTTTTCCTTAATCATCACCTAAATTGGGCTTTCCACCTAATGCTCCCAACAGCACACAGAAGTACTAATTTTGCAAAGGAAAATTTGTGGCTAACCCTTGTCTCTACTTCCGAATACAATGCATGTTTTCTCTGGGGTGTTTTCAAACTCTTATTCTGCAGATTTCTGATGTTAATGTGTTATCTTTAAGAACTTTCTTTGGCTCAGCCCCTTCCACCAGACATTCCAGGACTGAAGCAACCTCAAGAGCAGAAGCCAAACTGCTGTGCCCCTGAGAGAAGAGAGCATGGACGCCCTCTTCTCTCAGGCCTCTCGGCTCAGCTATGGAGGACAACAGTGACTAGGTGAGGGCCTCAGCCAGAGGAGTAAGCGTCAGCAGCTTCCAGAGAACGAAGCAAGACCTTCAAGTCAAAACCTTGTACAGGCCCGGGCCAGGGCAGCGTATGCAGTGTGATTACAGGGAACAATATAAAAAGTCAATCTTAAACAGGAAGCCAGTGCAGCACCTTTGAAAACAGACAACTATTAGGTCTTCTCCTCCCAGGAGCTGGCAGCCGCTACCTGGGGCAGCACAAACAGGGGAAGTTTTTAAACCAAAATAGTATCCTGGGTCTGAGGAACAATGAAAGACAAATGCCAAAGCTCAGAAAAGGGTATTTTATAAAGGCCTAAAGCACCTCTGCAGAGAGAAACTAAAATAAGATAAACCTGCTGAAGGGCTGTCATTCCCCCTCCATCATTATGCTATTAACTCATGATAGTGACGACGAGGAGGCTCTATCACCATCCCCTTCATCATCACCATCATCTTCTCTCTCCCTGATCCTCCTCACCATCCCCTCATCCTCACCATCATCTTTTCCCTCTCCCATCCTTCTCCCACTCCTTCCCCTCATCTTCCTCCTCCCCTTCTTCCCTTCCTCATCAAGGCCCACCTTCACCTTTGGAATCATCTCCTGCTTAGTCTCTGGACCTGCCTGCAGGTTTGATGAGGCAAAAAGTGGAGGATAAATTTGCTTAAAGAGGCAGTGTGGGGACAACAAGAAAGCAAGATAAAAAGAGAGGCAGAAGCACAAATTCCTAGCAGACAAAGCCTACTACCAAGTATTTGAGACTCAGCTAATTCTGCCAGAAACAAGTGGATTGGTGGACCAAGGCAAGGGCTTTCTCACCTATTCCCTACCAGCACCAGGATTTTTGAATTACAGCAGATTTTTGAAAGTACCAAGGGGCACCAAGTTCCCAAGACCCTGTCCCACATTTATTTCCTTTTCTAGTTCAACAAGGACACTATTTTGTGCTTATTTGGTGAGATTTTGAAGACAGTTTTCTTCTGGACAAAGGATGGTTTTACCAGATAATTCAGGCATCTACTGGGTGCCCACCAACATGTCCTACTAGGAAATGGATGGTGTAAGAGTGTTGATTCATTAAGTAAACAAAGGAACAGAAAATGTCACACCCCAGAGGCAGTGGGCCCCCCGGACAGGGAGGCAGGGCTAACTCAGAAGGATTCACCTTAGGACAGACAGTGAGTCCTGAACTTCACCAGCATGTGGGAGCCCCTCTACTCCTATGCATCTTTATTTTTGTCTAGGAATTTTATGTATTGAAAGTTAATTTATAATGTGTTAGTTTCAAATATACAAAGTGATTCTGTTATACATATATATTTTCAGATTATTTTCCATTATAGAATATTACAAGATATTGTAAGAGCTGTATATTGTATATTGTCACCCTGCTTTCTAAACTTGTATGTAGAGTACATTATGTGAAATGCCAGGCTGAGTGAAACACAAGCTGGAATCAAGATTGCCAGAAGAAATATCAGTAACCCCGGGTATGCAGATGATACCACCCTTATGGCTGAAAATGAAGAGGAACTAAAGTGCCTCTTGATGATGGTGAAAGAGGAGAGTGAAAAAGCTGGCTTAAAACTCAACATTCAAAAAATGAAGATCATGACATCACGTCCCATCATCTCATGGCAAACAGATGGGGAAACAATGGAAACAGTGACACTTTATTTTCTTGGGCTCCAAAATCACTGTGGATGGTGACTGTGGCCATGAAATTAAAAGACACTTGCTCCTTGGAAGAAAAGCTATGACCAAACTAGACAGCATATTAAAAAGCAGAGACATTACTTTGCCAACAAAGGTCCGGATAGTCGAAAGCTATGGTTTTTCCAGTAGTCATGCAAGGATATGAGAGCTGGACAATAAAAAAAGGCTGAGCACCACAGCCTTCGAACTGTGGTGTTGGAGAATACTCTTGAGAGACTCTTGGACTGCAAGGAGATCCAACCAGTCCATCCTAAAGGAAATCGTCCTGAATATTCATTGGAAGGACTGATGCTGAAGCTCCAATACTTTGGCCACCTGATTCAAAGAGCCTACTTATTGGAAAAAAACCTTGATGCTGGAAAAGATTGAGGGCAGGAGGAGAAGGGGTCAACAGAGGATGAGAGGTTGGATGGCATCACTGACTCAATGGACATGATTTTGAGTTAACTCTGGGAGATGGTGAAGGACAGGGAAGCCTGGTGTGCTGTAGTCCATGGAGCTGCAAAGAGTTGGACACAGCTGAGCAACTGAACAACAAGATAGAGTTCCTGTGCTATAGAATAGGTCCTTGTTGTTTACCTATTTTATATATAGTAGTATTTATGTTAATTCCAAGTTAATTTATCTCTACCCCACCCCCATGCTTCTTGCTCTGAGGCTAATGTCCTAGGAAGACATCCCAGGATTTAACAACCAAGCTCCATTTGTGCCTTTCCCCATGCTGGGGACTGGCCTCCTGAGTTCCCAGCAAGCAGAGGTTCCACTGAAATCAAAAAGCCCCCTCAGATGAATATCATCACATTCATCAGATGCTGACATAGCCCTCCATCACACCTGCCTCTCTTTCCCTTTTCTCCACCTCCCAGAATGAGGAAGGGTTTCTTTTTCTGCTGAGCCCACAGCTGATGAGTTTCAAGGTGCAACATGACATTAAAACGGCCCTGGTGGCAGTCCCTCGTGGTTGCCATGGTGCCCTGGAGGGCCACTGAGCTCCCTCCTCACACCCAGCCTGCAGCTCCTTAGGCAAAAAGGCAGAATGCCGTTAAGATAATGAGCAGAGGCATTGAAATCTCATTTCAGTCAACCCCACCAAGCATTTGACTTACATACTCCCTATCAACCCTGGTCACTAGGGGTTAAAATAAGAGCTCTAGAGGGCAAGACTGGTGAAAGGAGAAGAGCATACAAAGCACCTGCCAATCCGTAAGACAGAAAATAAGCCCTTGGGAACTGTAAATATCTGTTTAATGTATAAATGAACAAATACAAGCAGCTCGAGTATGGCATAGGCCTCTTAAGGGACATTTTCTGAAAAGGTATGGTTGATATTAATAATTGGTATGCTTGATGTGTCATTTTCTGCCTTCTAAAATGCTTTCCTGTGTTATCACACTTGGTCTGGAACTGAGCTGGGAAATTATTACCTTTTGCAGCTGAGAAAAGGAAGGCATGGAGAGTTTCCCTATTTGAGCAACTCAGCACTCGGGTGGAGGTCTTGGAGGGAAGCCCTCTCCCACTTCCTGTAAAGGCTCAGCCACAGGCCCTCCCCAACCCCCAGCCCCAGCAGGAGCCACTGAACACCTGAGGGGCTGCTGGGGACTCAGGTGTCCCAAAGCCCTCCTCCATGCCTCCATGGAGTCCATGCCTCCAGTTCCTGGGGCCTCAAACAATGAAATATTTATTTGGTGATAAGACCATGCCCTTCAGATCAAATGGCTGCTCTTGCCTGGATTCAGTTCAGTTTCACAGTCATGTCCAACTCTTTGTGACCCCATGGACTGCAGGATGCCAGGCTTCCCTGTCTATCACCAACTCCTGGAGATTACTTAAACTCATGTCCACCAAGTTGGTGATGCTATCCAAAACATCTCATCCTCTGTCTTCTCCTTCTCCTCCCACCTTCAACCTTTCTCAGCATCAGGATCTTTGCATGAGTCAGTTCTTTGCATCAGGTGGCCACAGTACTGGAGTTTCAGCTTCAGCATCAGTCCTTCCAATAAACATTCAGGACTGATTTCCTTTAGGATGGACTGGTTGGATCTCCTTGCAGTCCAAGAGTCTCTCAAGAGTCTTCTCCAACACCACAGTTCGAAAGCATCAATTCTTCAGCACTCAGCTTTCTTTATAGTCCAACTCTCACATCCATATATGACTACTGGAAAAACCATAGCTTTGACTAGACAGACCTTTGTTGGCAAAGTTATGTCTCTGCTTTTTAATATGCTGTCTAGGTTGGTCATAGCTTTTCTTCCAAGGAGCAAGCATCTTCTAATTTCATGGCTGCAGTCACCATCTGCAGTGATTTTGGAGCCACCCAAAATAAATTTTCTCTCTGTTTCCACATCTATTTACCATGAAGGGATGGAACCTGATGCCATGATCTTCATTTTCTGAATGTTGAGCTTTAAGCCAACTTTTTCACTCTCCTCTTTCATCAAGAGATTCTTAGTTCTTCTTCACTTTCTGCCATAAGGGTGGTATCATCTGCATATCTGAGGTTATTGATATTTCTCACAGCAACCTCGATTAAAGCTTGTGCTTCATCCAGTCTAGCATTTCTCATGGTGTACTCTGCATATAAGTTAAATAAGCATGGTGACAATATACAGTCTTGACATATTCCTTTCCCAATTTGGAACCAGTCTGTTGTTCCATGTCCAGTTCTAACTGTTGCCTCCTGACCTGCATACAGATTTCTCAAGAGGCAGGTCAGGTGGTCTGGTATTCCCATCTCTTGAAGAAATTTCCTCAGTTTGTTGTGATCCACACAGTCAAAAGCTTTGGCATAGTCAATAAAGCAGAAATAGATGTTTTTTCTGGAACTCTCTTGCTTTTTCCATGATCCAGCAGATGTTTGCAATTTGATCTCTGGTTCCTCTGCCTTTTCTAAAACCAGCTTGGACATCTGGAAGTTCACAGTTCACATACTGTTGAAGCCTGGCTTGGAGAATTTTGAGCATTACTTTGCTAGCGTGCAAGATGAGTGCAATTGTGTGGCAGTTTGAACATTCTTTGGCATTGCCTTTCTTTGGGATTGGAATGAAAACTGACCTTTTCCAGTCCTGTGGCCACTGCTGAGTTTTCCAAATTTGCTGGCATATTGTGTGTAGCACTTTCACAGCATCATCTTTTAGGATTTGAAATAGCTCAACTGGAATTCCATCACCTCTACTAGTTTTGTTCGTAGTGATGCTTCCTAAGGCCCACTTGACTTCACATTCCAGGATGTCTGGCTCTAGGTGAGTGATCACACCATAGTGATTATCTGGGTTGTAAAGATCTTTTTTGTATAGTTCTTCTGTGTATTCTTGCCACCTCTTCTTAATATCTTCTGCTTCTGTTAGAGCCATACCATCTTTATCCTTTATTGTGCCCATCTTTGCATGAAATGTTCTCTTGGTATCTCTAATTTTCTTGAAGAGATCGCTAGTTTTTCCCATTCTATTGTTTTCCTTTATTTCTTTGCATTATCACTGAGGAAAGCTTTCTTATCTCTCCTTGCTATTCTTTGGAACTCTGCATTCAAATAGGTGTATCTTTCCTTTTCTCCTTTACTTTTAGCTTCTTTTCTTTTCACAGCCATTTGTAAGGCCTCCTCAGACAGCCATTTTGCCTTTTTGCATTTCTTTTTCCTGTGGATGGTCTTGATCACTGCCTCCTGTACAATGTCACAAACCTCCATCCATAGCTCTTCAGGCACTCTATCAGATCTAATCCCTTGAATCTATTGGTCATTCCACTGTATAATCGTAAGGGATTTGATTTAGATCATACCTGAATGGTCTAGTGGTTTTCCCTACTTTCTTCAATTTAACTCTGAATTTGGCAATAAGGAGTTCATGAGCCACAGTCAGCCTCCGGTCTTTGTTGACTGTATAAAGCTTCTCCATCTTTGGCTGAAAAGAATATAATCAATCTGATTTCGGTGCTGACCATCTGGTGATGTCCATGTGTAGAGTCTTCTTCTGTGTATTTGGAAGAGGGTGTTTGCTATGACCAGTGCACTCTCTTGGCAGAACTCTATTAGCCTTTTCCCTGCTTCATTCTGTACTCCTAGGCCAAATTTGCCTGTTACTGCAGATATTTCTTGACTTCCTTCTTTTGCATTCCAGTCCCCTATAATGAAAAGGACATCTTTTTTGGGGTATTACTTCTAGAAGGTCTTGTAGGTCTTCATAGACTCATTCAACTTCAATTTCTTCAGCATTACTGGTCAGGGCATAGACTTGGATTACTGTGATACTGAATGGTTTGCCTTGGAAATGAACAGAAATCATTCTGTCATTTTTGAGATTGCATCCAAGTATTGCATTTCAGACTCTTCTGTTGACTATGATGGCTACTTCATTTCTTCTAGGATTCTTGTCTACTGTAGTAGATATAATGGTCATCTGAGTTAAATTCACCTATTCCAGTCCATTTTAGTTTGCTGATTCCCAAAATGTCGATGTTCACTCTTGCCATCCCGTTTGACCATTTCCAATTTGCCTTATTCACAGACCTAACATTCCAGGTTCCTGTGCAATATTGCTCTTTACAGCATCAGACCTTGCTTCCATTACCAGTCACATCCACAACTGGGTGCTGTTTTTGGTTTGGCTCCATACCTTCATTCTTTCTGGAGTTATTTCTCCACTGATCTCCAGGAGCATATTGGGCACTTACCGACCTGGAGAGTTCATCTTCCAGTGTCCTATCATTTTGCCTTTTCATGCTGATCGTGGTGTTCTCAAGGCAAGAATACTGAAGTGGTTTGCAATTCCTCTCTCCAGTGGACCACGTTTTGTCAGAACTCTCCATGACCTGCCATCTTGGTTGGCCCTACATGGCATCGCTCATGGCTTCACTGAGTTAGACAAGGCTGTGGTCCATGTAATCAGACTGGTTAGTTTTCTGTGATTGTGGTTTTCAGTCTGTCTGGACAGACTGAAAACCACAATCACAGAAAACTAAGCAGTCTGATGGCAGAGAAGGCAATGGCAACCCACTCCAGTACTCTTGCCTGGAAAATCCCATGGACAGAGGGGCCTGGTGGGCTGCAGTCCATGGGGTGGGTAGGAGTTGGACTCGACTGAGCGACTTCACTTTCACTTTTCACTTTCATGCATTGGAGAAGGAAATGGCAACCCACTCCAGTGTTCTTGCTTGGAGAATCCCAGGGACGGGGGAGCCTGGTGGGCTGCCGTCTATGGGGTCGCACAGAGTCGGACATGACTGAAGCAACTTAGCAGCAGCAGCCCTCTGATGGAGAAGGATAAGAGGCTTATGGAAGCTTCCTGATGGGAGACGCTGACTGAGGGGGAAAGTGGGTCTTGTTCTGACTGGTGGGGCTGTGCTCAGTGTATCTTTAATCCAATTTTCTGTTGGTGGGGGGTGGGCGCTGTGTTCCCTCTCTGTTATTTGACCTGAGGCCAAACTATGGCAGAGGTAATGAAGATAATGGCAACCTTCTTCAAAAGGTCCCACTCACGCACTGCTACACTCAACCCCCCAACCCTGCAGCAGGCCGCTGCGCTGGAGACTCCTGGACACTCATGGGCAAGTCTGAGTCAGTCTCTTGTGGGGTCACTGCTCCTTTCTCCTGGGTCCTAGTGCACACAAGGTTTTGTTTGTGCCCTCTCAGAGTCTGTTTCCCAGTCCTGTATAAGTTCTGGCAGCTCTATTGTCAGGTTAACGGCGACCTCCTCCAAGAGGGCTTAGCCACACCCAGGTCTACTGCACCCAGAGTCCCTGCCCCTGCAGTAGTCCACTGCTGACCCTCTGCAGAAGAAACTCAAACACAGTTCTGTCTCAGTCCCTGTGGGGTCTCTGGGTCCCGGTGTGCACAAGGTTTTTTTGAGCCCTCTGAGCATCTTTAGCGGGTATGGGGTTTGATTCTAAATGTGATTAAACCCTCCTACCATCTTGCTGGGGCTTCTCCTTTGCCCTTGGATGTGGGGTATCTCCTCAAAGTCGCTCTAGTGCCACACAGACAGATTACCTTAAAGTAGACGCAGTGTCAGTGTCTGCTGCCCCCAGGTGCTGGAAGGTCACCCACTCCAGCTTGCACGGAGAACTGACCCCCACTTCAACCCTCTGGCAGGGAGACAGAACCACCAGGAGGAAGATTCGTGGCTCTGAGGAGTAAGAGAGAGAGCGCACGCCTTATACCTCTGGACCCCAGACACCCACCCCCTCAGGACCCGCCAACTCTGGCCTTTCCCTTTTGGAACTGGCCTGACCTTTCTGCAAATCACTGTCACTGCCTGCAGCAACCCACAAGATCCTCTCCCCGGAAGGGCTGCCTAGTGAGCAGAAGACAACTTTCTTATTGTTGGGAAACATTCAGGGTAAAAAGCTAAGTTTCCAAATCTGAAGAAGGAGGAAAGATTGTTCATAGGCACGGTCCCAAAGATTCCTTCCTAATTGACCCTGAGAACCCCTTTGGCCTCAAGCGCCTGATGGGCGTCAACCTGCTTCCCTCCTGTTGGCTCACCAGCCCAGACGCACTGTCGGGCATGCAAATGCCACTGTGCCCACAGGCCCTGGTATTCCGAGAGCCCCGGGCTCAGCCTACTTTAGAGTAATTTTGAAGATGAAGTGAAATAACATGTAAGAAACACAGGTAATGTAGCCATGTGGTAACCAGGTTAGCTGTAATTGTGCTAGGTTTTTTCCATTTGACTCACCTCCATGTATTCTCAGCTCCAGGAGCCGACCCTTGAGGAAAGTGCCACTGTGAGCACCCTCGGTGGCTGGCTTCTGGTTTTGCCAACAGGAAGCAGGAGAAAGGGGCAGGGATTTCTTCCCCACTCCCTCCCTGTTCTGGGGCCTTCTCTGGAAGCCCTTCCTCATAGCCCATAGTCCTGCTAGGTCAGGCACCGAGACTTCCTCCTGCTCTTTGCCCTTACAGAAGTAATGGCTCCCCCTGATGCAAGTCTTCAGGTACCACAATGCTCCCTCATGCCCACTGTTGTTGATCCTTATTAGTCTTTCTATTTGAACCACCTGGGATAAATTCTGTTTTCCTGGGAGGCCCCTGACTGATAAACTTATAGACATCTGCATCTGTGTCTAGCCAGCTGAAGTGGCCCAACCTTGGCCTCATTGGTCACTGAGAGCAGAGGAAGACAGTGTCGTGTTGGTTAACAGAATCTGCAGTCCAGAGGTTCCAAACCCCCAGCAGGGCCAGCAGGCCCCTCCTTCCTCTGCTTTTTTCTAATGGCCTAGCTGCACTTTCTTATAAGGCAGCTCAGCGTGGGCTGCCAGTAATCTGACATCAGAATGGAAGAATACAGAGGCCTCAGAGGTTCTGCATTTTCTGGAATCTAATGATTCTGCTGATCCTCTGGTGTTTGGCAATTGCTATTTCAACTTCAAGATGCTTAAATCACTTCTTTGTTCTTTCTGCTGTGTAACTAGGGCGCCACTATGAGTCTGGAGCAATTGCTGTTTGAGGTAGGCGTTTTTATTGGGGGGGAATGGATTATGTAGGGTTGTTTTGTTTTGTTTTCCTTGTTTTGGAGGAGTCAAACTATGCGCTTGGAAGAATGTCAAGTTTGTTTGGGGCTTTTCTCCGTAGGAGGTCCATTTGACCCTTTCTTCAAATGGTGCTTCTGCTGTCCATCTGTTTCTAGCATTACTTCCTCATTTCAGGGTGGGTGTCTAGTTTGGGAGCTCCAAGGCCTTGCCTCCTCTTTTGTATTTACGTCCCTCCAGCTTCCGGGTAGTTGCAAGCTTGTCTGCCAAATTCACTCATGATATATGTATTTACTGAAGGCCTGCCTATTGCCAAGGAGACTCTGGGGACAGGAAAACAATGGTGACCAAACACTTTCCCTGCCCTTCAGGACCTCATAGTCTAGCAAGAAGGGAATACAAGGAAAGCTCAGGGAATTACCAGGAGCACCAGAGGGGGAGAGCTGTGGGGGGTCAGACTGGGCTCTGCCTCCTCACTGTCAGCGTTCTAAGGCCAGGATCAGGTCCACAGCTAGCCTATTTTCCACACCTCAGAGGAAACCTGCTTCATAAATAAGTAACCACACCTGCTACTATGCAAATAAGCTCAGCTCTGCTCTTGAACAGCCAGGTTCACATTTCCACTAGCCTTTTCTCTCCAGCTTCCACATTCTGTGCTGTTATTTATCACAGTCTTTAGTTACCAATTCCAAAGAAAGGCAATGCCAAAGAATGCTCAAACTACCGCACAATTGCACTCATCTCACATGCTAGTAAAGTAATGCTCAAAATTCTCCAAGCCAGACTTCAGCAATATGGGAACCGTGAACTCCCTGATGTTCAAGCTGGTTTTAGAAAAGGCAGAGGAACCAGAGATCAAATTGCCAACATCCGATGGATCATGGCAAAAGCAAGAGAGTTCCAGAAAAACATCTATTTCTGCTTTATTACTATGCCAAAGCCTTTGACTGTGTGGATCACAGTAAACTGTGGAAATTTCTTCAAGAGATGGGAATACCAGACCACCTGACCTGCCTCTTGAGAAATCTGTATGCAGGTCAGGAAGCAACAGTTAGAACTGGACATGGAACAACAGACTGGTTCCAAATAGGAAAAGGAGTACGTCAAGGCTGTATATTGTCACCCTGCTTATTTAACTTATATGCAGAGTACATCATGAGAAATGCTGGACTGGAAGAAACACAAGCTGGAATCAAGATTGCTGGGAGAAATATCAATAACCTCAGATATGCAGATGACACCACCCTTATGGCAGAAAGTGAGGAGGAGCTAAAAAGCCTCTTGTTGAAAGTGAAAGAGGAGAGTGAAAAAGTTGGCTTAAAGCTCAACATTCAGAAAACGAAGATCATGGCATCTGGCCCCATCACTTCATGGGAAATAGATGGGGAAACAGTAGAAACAGTGTCAGACTTTGTTTTTTTGGGCTCCAAAATCACTGCAGATGGTGACTGCAGCCATGAAATTAAAAGGCGCTTACTCCTTGGAAGAAAAGTTATGACCAACCTAGATCGTATATTCAAAAGCAGAGACATTACTTTGCCGACTAAGGTCCGTCTAGTCAAGGCTATGGTTTTTCCTGTGGTCATGTATGGATGTGAGAGTTGGACTGTGAAGAAGGCTGAGCGCAGAAGAATTGATGCTTTTGAACTGTGGTGTTGGAGAAGACTCTTGAGAGTCCCTTGGACTGCAAGGAGATCCAACCAGTCCATTCTGAGGGAGATCAACCCTGGGATTTCTTTGGAAGGAATGATGCTAAAACTGAAGCTCCAGTACTTTGGGCACCTTATGCGAAGAGTTGACTCATTGGAAAAGACCCTAATGCTGGGAGGGATTGGGGGCAGGAGGAGAAAGGGACGACCGAGGATGAGATGGCTGGATGGCATCATGGATTCAATGGACGTGAGTCTGAGTGAACTCCGGGAGTTGGTGATGGACAGGGAGGCCTGGCGTACTGCGATTCATGGGGTCCAAAGAGTCGGACACGACTGCGTGACTGAACTGAACTTAGTTACTGAATGAGACAGCCAACCTTGAAAAAAAAGGACCATTTGAAGGGCCTTTACCTGGCCCCCATGTGCCTGGGTTCCCTTCAGGGGCTAATGGTTACCCTGGCCCAGTCTCATGCAAAAGAACCAACAAAAGACAGAGACTGCAGAAAATACCGACTCTACTAAGATTAAGAAAAGGGTGGGAGGCAGTGGGGGGAGGGGTTGGGAAACAGCAGAGTAAATTCAGCAGGAAACCACTCTTGCCCCAGTGGACTCCCTGAGCATTTCAGATGCAACTCAAGTCCTGACTCACCTTCACTGGCCTCACAGAAGAGCCTCACAGAGGCTAAGGACGGCCAGAAGACGGGCTGCTAAGAATTTTCTGGTTTCAGTTCAGGCTGCTTTCCAAAATTATCTGGGGAGTCTAAGCTTTTACTCTCCCAGACATTTCAGGTTATGCCATAACTAATCCACACATCTTGCATTTATTTGGGAAAGGAGGCACCAGTCTTCTATGTGGGTGGGATAGGAAGTGAAGATTAGGGAATCTAGTATTCCCTTTTGTTCCCATTTTCCTTTGTGAAAACCCTTCAAATCAAAAAGTCATTGAATGTTGGAGGTGAAAAAAGATGCTGGGGATCACTTGGTCCAGTGGCCTGTCCTCATTTCAGACTGCTAATAGAGAAAACAGGCTGTGATCAAAGTCGCACAAGCTAGAGGCTGAGCTGACCCAGGCTCCAGGTCAGCTGCACTACTGCCCTGGGAATTCATGCACAAGGTATTGGCAGAGGGTAGAGGGGGAATGGGAGAAGGCAATGGCACCCCACTCCAGTACTCTTGCCTGGAAAATCCCATGGATGGAGGAGCCCAGGAAACTGCAGTCCATGGGGTCGCTGAGAGTCAGACACGACTGAGCAACTTCACTTTCACTTTTCACTTTCATCCATTGGAGAAGGAAATGGCAACTCACTCCAGCGTTCTTGCCTGGAGAATCCCAGGGACGAGGAGGCTGGTGGGCTGCCGTCTATGGGGTCGCACAGAGTCGGACACGACTGAAGCAACTTAGCAGCAGCAGCAGCGGGGGAATGTGTGGAATTAGGGGAATAATGGAAAAACTCTGAGGAGGAAGAAACCAGCTGATACTCAGCTTGTCATCCAAGCTGGCTGTCACAAGGCTCAAATTGGAAGCAGGTGAATCTGCCTGATGAGAGTTGAAAGAGGGAAGCGAGGAAGAGCAGGAAGGAGGGAGGGGCAGAGAGAGGAAAGAATACATTTCAGAATCAACAGAATCTGTGACTGTGTACTAACTAGGGTGGCAAGTGTTGGATAGGAACAAGAGTAAGGGAAATATGTTCCTGCAGGAGGGAAAATGCTTCTTATATAATAAGGGCAAAAGTAATCTTAAATGCGAGTAGAAGGTAGGGAAAGCTGCCTGTGGGTAACATGAGGATGCACCCCTAGGTCCCCTTTCCTGAATGGAGAGTTTATTCCCTCACGTGTTGGGAATGCTGCTGGAAGGAGACTCCTCCAGCTGTCAGCCTTCTTTGGGGAATGCCTGAGCTGAAGGAAGCTGCTCTGTCCAAGGTCATGCTTTTTCTTTAGTGGCTGCCACTTCTTCAGTGGCCCAACCCTTTTGCCCCGACTGGGGACACCTGAGAGGGGCCAGCGCAGCCTCAGAGCTTTCCATGCAGTCAGCTGAGTTTTCTGTTGGGGTTGCTTCAAAGCTTACCTTCTCCCTCAGCCTGATCCTACTTTCCCCCCTTCCCTTCCACAGCATTGATACCAAGAGTGCCCTCTAGAAATCAGCCTGCACACAAATCTTCATTTCAGAATCAGCTTGTGTGCTAAGTAGCTGAGTCGTATCTCACTCTTTGCGACCCCAGGGACTGCAGCCTGTCAGGCTCCTCTGTCCATGGGATTCTCCAGGCAAGAATACTGGAGTGGGTTGCCTTTTCCTTCTCCAGGGGACCTTCCCGATCCAGGGATCGAACCCACACCTCCTACAGCTCCTGCATTGCAGGCAGCTCTTTACCATCTGAGGCACTAGAGAAACCCCCAGAATCAGCCTGAGGGAACCCAAATGGCAACACTGCATATCTAAGTAAAACACACAGAGTGCCACTGAAGCCAGAGATAAAACTCTGTGAAGTTGGTCAAGTAACTCCAACCTGTGGAAGCATGTGGATTTGGAGACGCAGTTAAGGCTCTGTCTAGGCGACAGGTTGTCACCTCACCGCC
Source organism: Aepyceros melampus (assembly GCA_006408695.1). NCBI lineage: Eukaryota > Metazoa > Chordata > Mammalia > Artiodactyla > Bovidae > Aepyceros > Aepyceros melampus. The sequence continues at coordinate 40,166 of SJXQ01007061.1, forward strand.
ATTCAAATGCCAGAGCAGTAAGACAGAACAGGCCATTCCTTCCTTTGCAGGGCCACACCCCACCTGAGAGAACCAGACAGAATCAAGTTCAGACAATTCTTAAAACACCTTTAAAGAAGATTCCAAAACCACTCTTGTAGCTGGCACCCCATGTAAAGCTGAGAAACCTTAATTAACTACCAGAAATGTTCCCCTACAATAAACTTAAATTCCTCATACCCTGTAGGTTTTCTTTTTGCTCTCTTAGGCAGAGGTAGAAAACATAAGCTTGTTTAGTGACAATTCATGATTCATATTCAATCTCTTCTTCAAGGTGAACAATCCCATTTCCACTATTTTTTTTCTTTTGGCAAACAGTTATACTTTTCATCCTGTCACCATGTCTGTGGCTTTCTCTAACGGCCATAGAGAAATCTCTCTCAAATCTTGGCCAATTCAATGGTTTTGTCCATTTCTCTTCTGTTAGGCTTAGCTTTATCATCCTGCATGCAAACAGCAAAATAATAAGGCGACACCAACAAGCCAACAAGGGCACTGTCCTTGGTTTCTACTCTTCAAAGTCAGCATTCCCACAGCCTGAAAATATAACAGGGCTTCTAACTGAAGAGGTGGGAGGCAAAAAGGATAAACTTGAGGCTGCACAATTCCCAAGAACAGAGAAGCCACTGTGCGCCCCCACCCCCGATAACTGAAGTAGGGTGGTATTCTGCAGAACTTGCCAGAGGCAGGCAGCTCAGGTTCTGGGGCTGTGTGCTTCTGCCTATGAGAGAAATCGAGGCACGTCAGTTCTTCCTTTCTTGCCAAGAATCTTGAAATATTTATATTTCTGAATTATGAACTGAAAGTGAGATAAGCCCTATTTTATTTGCTTGTTTTCCTGCACTTATCTCAGGATGTTTCCTGGATCTGTGTGGTAAAATAACGATTTAAGTAGGGGAGGGAAATGAAATACATTCAATTATTTGGCTATCTTTGACCCACAGGATAATTATTATGTTTTACTGTGGATTGGTAGGGTTTTTATACTAATGGGAAAATTTACACCAGTGGTTTTAATGACGTGGCAAGGCCGGGAGACATTTCTGCTTGACCCGGCTAGCTGTGGTGCAGTGGGTGGGGAAGCAGGGCGCGCTACCGCCATCTAGTGGATAAAGGCCAGAATGCCGCTAAACACCCTACATGCCAAGGACAGCCTCACACAACAAAGAATTATCTGTCTAAAATGTTTTTTTTTTTTTTTTGGTTTGGTTTGGGCTGTGCTGGGTTTTCATTGCTGCACAAGCTTTTCTCTAGTTGTGGCGAGTGGGAGGTTACTCTCTAGTTGTGGTGCACTGGCTTCTCACTGGGGTAGCTTCTCTTGTTGCGGAGCACAGAGGTTAGTTTGCGTGCCAAGCAGTTGTGGTGCTGAGACTTACTTGCTCCATGGTATGTGGGATCTTCACAGACCAGGGAATTTAACCCAAGTCTAATGCATTGGCAGGTGGATTCTTTACCACTGAGCCACAGGGAAGCACCTGCCCAAAATGTTATAGTGCTGTGATTGAGAAAGTCTGATTACAAATAATTTCATGTCCATGTACTCACGTCTTCAGGAAGCTTCAAGCATTGCTGATTTTCCTACTCTTCATACTCAGTGGGCCTGGGAAAATTACAAGCCGCTTGACTGACAATGCACTGTCTTATTTTTGATGGAGGCAGAGCTGAGGAACAAAGACAAGTGAAACCCAAATGTGAAGTGAAAGCAAGCTGACCTTGGCTCATGGGTTCCCTTCAAAAGCAATTATATACTTTATGTGTAGGAATCTGTGAGCAGAAGGGCTGGAGCTAGGGTGAAGAACCCGCCTGCCAATGCAGGAAATGTAAGAAATGCGGGTTTGATCCCTGGATGGAGGGAAGATCCCCTGGAGGAGGGCATGGCCACTTCAGTAATCTTGTCTGGAGAATCCCATGAACAGAGGAGCCTGGTGGGCTACAGTCCAAGGGGTCGCAAAGAGTCAGACACAATTGAGTGACTGAGTACAGCACAGCATAGCACACATGAGCAGAAGGGCTGATAAGAAAATAACAAGGAATTCTTTTATAATTACTTCCTAGATCAGGGTTTTGTTTACAGGCACAAAGACATGCCTCTTGTTTTCAACTCTGTCATAATCTCATCCCCAAACTCTGAATCAAGGATTGAATATGGTGTAAGCAGAATAACCAGGTACTCTCTTCAGTTGGTTTTGAAACCACTTCAGTGATTTTAAGAAAACAGACTTTCTACAATCTGGCAGTAAATTGACCAGCCTGGGATATTTTTGCATATACATTTCTTACTTTTCTGAAGACAAGACTGGTATGCCAGAATTTTTCAAAGCTAAAATTATAGTATAAGCAACAACTCTGCAGGCAGCCTGTGCTTCAACATGCAGAAGCAGAAACAGGAAAGTCAGCCAGGCTAGGAGGGCCTGGTCAAGCATATGACAGTGTGGGATCACTGCATGACGAACAGGATCCCACTACAATACTGCCTTTGAAATGCCTTGAAAAGCAATCTTATGTCTAGAAAATAAAGTCCTTAACTCCAGGCCCGAACTCACCCCACTCATCCCACTCTCATCCCTACTTCAACTGAAAAGCTCAAAAAGAGAAAAAGTGCTAGAATTTAAAACATTTTAATGTAGAATAAATATTTTTAAAAGGGCCATCTCCTTAAGAATACAGATCCCCTGAGAACAGTCCTCAAGGAGGCTTCTGGGAAGCTGGCTGACCAGGGAGCACAAGGAATCTGTCTCCCCACCTAGATGACACGTGCAGAACCTATCTGACATAAATATTCTGGGAGTCTGGAGTCTACTGAAGGCTTGCAATTCCAGGGAAGGCTTGGGCAGTAAAGTGCAATTCATTTCAGTCAACTTTAGCTCTTAGTACAGTAGCAGCTACCCATTCCACACCCTAGCCCCATGGCAGGCAGCTGTGCACCTGTTCCTGGAGCACCTGCAGATAGCTTGCAGAAGCCAGGCTGGGCAAGAAGAACCCTGTCTTCCAAATACAGGGTGCTCTGAACTCTGATTGCCACTCAGTAATTGAGCTCAATAAAGAGGCCTTTGACTATTATTGTTTCACCTCCCTCCATTGTTGCAAGTCCCTCCCTGTTCCAGCTGAAAGAAGTGACTTCCAGGGGATTTAAAGGCCCAAAACTCATTCTTTTCCTCCTTCCATTTTTTTCTTTTTCCTTTTTTGAAGGACAGTTACAAAAGAGTAGGACATTCAAAAGTAACTCCATATATAGTGGAAGTTAGAAAGTCATTGTGCACACTTAGAGGAAAGCATGGGCTCAGAAAAGATGTGAGAAGACTGTAAGTTTACACCTTAAACAGATCTCTGGCACAGAGATGGCCTACAACAATTAAAACAGAAAACCCTGGGGACCAGAGAGAAGCTGATTTCCAGAGTCCCCTAATTATTAGATTCAAATATCCAGTTTTCAAAAAAAAAAAAGCCCCACAAGGTATATAAAAGAAATAGAAAAGTATTGCCCATTCAAAGAAAGAAAAAAAATCAAGAGAAACTACCCCTGAAAAATAACTGGTATCAGGTCTACTAGACAAAAACTTTAAAACAACTGTCTTAAATGTGCAAAAATAAACTAAAGGGAGAGGTGAAGAAAGACAAGAAAATGATGGCTGAACAAAATGAAAATGTCAATAAAGAGGTAGAAAACCTAAAAATAAACCAAAAGGAAATTCTGGAGCTGAAAAGTACAATAATTGAAATTAAAAATTCACTAGAGGGATTCAAAGGCAGATTTCAGCTGCAGACAGAACAATGGAAATACCGAGTCTGAGAAAAAGGAGAGAAAAAAAAAAAAAACTGAAGAAGGAAAAATCAGGCCTAAGGGACCTATGGGACACCATTAACGGGACCAAAATATGCATTGTGGAAGTCCCAAAGAGAGAGAGAAAAGAGCAGAGAGAATATCTGATGAAATAATGGATGAAAACTCCCCAAATTTGATGAAATACATGAAAAAAACATCCAAAAAGTTCAAAGACCTCTAAAGAAGATGAACTCAAAGAGACACACACTGAGACATTATAATCAAACTTTCAAAAGACAAAAACAAAGAATTTTGAATACAGCAAGAAAGAAGTGATTCACAAATACAAGGGAACTTCAATTTGATTCTAAGATTTCTCACCAGAAACAAGCTTTGGAGCTCAGAGGCAGTGCTATTCAAAATGCTAAAACAAAAACAAAAACAAAACTGTAAAGCAAGAATTCTAGATCCAGAAAAACTGTCCTTCAAGAGTGAGGAAGACATTAAGACACAGTGAGGGAGAAATTAAGACATTCTCAGATAAATGAAAGTGGATGGAATTTATTGCTAGCACATTGTCTGGCACACAGAATACTTTAAAAATATTTCTCTTCAAACATGGTAGGCAGAGATGCCTCGTATAACAATGAAAATACCATGGGAGATGAACAGGTAAAGCACAGAGGACTTTTAGGGCAGTGAAACTATTGTGTCTGATACTATAATGGTAGATACATGTCATTATAAACTTGTCCAAACACACAGTATGTACACCACCAGGAGTGAACCCTAATGCAAACTATGGACTTTGAGTGATAATGATATAGAACTGTAGGCTCATCAGTTGTAACAAATGTACCACTCTGGTTTGAGGGGGTGTTGATAAGAGAGGCTGTTCACATGTAGGGAAAGGGGATATATGGGAAATCTCTGTATGTGCTGCTCAATATTGCTTTGAACCTACAACTGCAAAAACAAAAAAAATCTACTTTTTAAAGTCATGTGTTTAGAAAAATATGATGGATTTTGGCTATTTCTAACCCAATGGAAAATTTGTATTATAGCTATTTCATTACAGCTGTCAGAGAACAATGCATAAATCAAACATTAATGCAGTGCTGACCCAAAAAACTATAGCTACTAATATGACCTAATACCTATTAATATGCAACCTAAAAAACAAAGGAGGGATCCAATAGAAATGCACACATGTTCATGTACAAGACGTGTACAAAAATGTTTATGAAAGTACTATGTGTATGTCCCATACTAAAAACAATGTAAATGCCCATCTAGGTAGAATTGTGGTACAATTGTACAACAGAATAATAAAGAGCTATGAGAATAAACAAATTTACATGACATGGATGAATACCATAAAAATAAATACATTTTGATTTCACTTACCTAAAAGTCAATAACAGGCAAAACTCATCTGAGCTATAAGAAGTCAGGCATGGCTATCTCTGGGAGGGGGACAGTAGTGACTGAAAGGGGGCTTCTAGGATTCCAGGGGTGTTATTTCTTCATCTGGGAGTTGGTTACACAAATGTATTGACTTCATGAAAAATTATTGTGCTCCTCAGTCATAACTGTGCAATTTTTAGAATGTATTATTGTGTGTGTATATATATTTAGTTATCAATCAAATTTACCAATAAAATAAAGCAAGAGTAAAGCTAATTCACAAAATTGGCATTAAATATGAAAGATTCCAGGTCCAGCCTGAAATTTATTCATTGAACTACTTATTGAAATTTACTTTGTACCCAATACTGTGTTTGATTTGGTGATATAATGGTAACTGTTATGGGTTGAATTGTATGTGTCTTCCCAAAATTATTATGTTGCAGCCTTAATCCCAGTACCTTAAGATGTGACCTTACTTGGAGAGTTAAAATGAGCTCATTAGGGTGGGCCCAAATCTCATATGACTGGTATACATATAAGGAAATTTGGACACAGACAGAGGGAAGATGACATTAGAAATACAGAGAAGGTGGTCACCTATAAGCCATAGAGAGAGGCAAAGTCCTAGAGCCAATCGTTCCCTTACAATCCTCTAAAGGAACAGACCCTGCCAACACCTTATCCCAGACTTCTGGCCTCCAGCACTTGCGCAATTAATCTGTGGTTAAGCCATTCAGTTTGTGGTACTTCATTTCAGCAACTCTAGAAAACTAACACAGTATCCTTCCCCCATTTTCCACACCCTCAAAATGCGCTGTCCTTGCCATCAATAAAAAGTACTATCCCTGACTGTAACCATGATAATGGCAATAAAGGACAGCCTAGAAAAAAGAAACATGGCATAATTAAGGAAGTCATAAAAGGCTTCCCTGAGGAATTTTTAACCAAGGTAAGACCTGAATTAAAAGAAATTCTTAACTAGGTAAAAAAGAAAGGGACGAACCTTCCAGGTAGCAGAAGCAGCATATTTTCAAGCCCCTTACAAGAAGAGGCTTCCCTGGTGGCTCAGACAGTAAAAGAACCTGCGCACAATGCAGAAGCTGCTGCTGCTGCTAAGTCACTTCAGTCGTGTCCGACTCTGTGTGACCCCATAGATGGCAGCCCACCAGGCTCCCCTGTCCCTGGGATTCTCCAGGCAAGAACACTGGAGTGGGTTGCCATTTCCTTCTCCAATGCAGGAAAGTGAAAAGTGAAAGTGAAGTCACTCAGTCGTGTCTGACCCTCAGCGACCCCATGGACTGCAGCCTTCCAGGCTCCTCCATCCATGGGATTTTCCAGGCAAGAGTACTGGAGTGGGGTGCCATTGCCTTCTCTGACAATGCAGAAGACCTGGGTTCTATCCCTGGGTCAAGAAGAGCACCTGGAGAACAGAATTGCAACCCACTCCAGCGTTCTGGAGGGCAGACGATCCTTGAGGGCTTCCCCGGTAGCATGGTAAAGCACCCACCTGCCAATGCAGGAGACCTAAGAGACACAGGTTCAATTTCTGTGTCAGGAAGATCCCCTGGAGAAAGAAATCGCAACCCACTCCAGTATTCTTGCCTGGAGAATCCCATGGACAGAGGAGCCTGGTGGGCTACAGTACATGGGGTCGCGAAGAGTCAGACACGATGGAAAGCAATTTAGCACTAGCACTAGCAGTATCACCTATGACGCATCCTTTCCAATTCAGTTCAGTTCAGTTAGTTGAACCTAAATCTAGTTAAGGCTTTACAGATAACTTCCATTTATAGGAAATATGAAAAAGAAAATCAAGTTAAACAATACCAAAAGGAAGTAATCAGACAAATCTAGAACGTGGAACATTGCCAATAACAAACAAGCTAGTCTAATCAGTCAATGGCAAGAGAGGAAAAAAGAGAGGGAGGAAGAATATAAGCAGAGACACAACAATACAATGCATGAACCTTGTTTAGATCCTAATTGGAACAGCTCAACTGTAAAAAGTCACGTTTAAGCAACTGGTGAAATCTGAATATAGACTGGACATTAGATAATACTAAGGAATTGTTGTTATTTGTACAATATGCTGTCTCTTCCCATTGTAGCTGTAATCTTGACAACAGAGACCATACATAAAATAGGTATTCAGAAAGTGTTATTAATAGTGATGTTGACTCGATATTTACAACTTAGGCAGAAGGTCAAAAGCACTGGAAAATCATTATTCCTTTATGGAATTACTGAGGTTTTGAGTTGTAAATGACAAAAGGAATTATCTACTCAAAATCAATTTGAAAGGAAAACGACACAAAGCTAGATAGATCATGGTAGAGCCGGCCTACGACATGGGCTCCTGTGCCATGACGTTCGCGTTATACCTCTTTCAGTGCAGCTTATAGGGAGGTTCTCACAGCTTCCAGTCCTGTACAGTTCACAGCTCAACTCTTTGTCCTTCCCCTACTTGACTTGTATTCTTGTTCTTCCTCCTAGCTCCATCTCCAGGTGTTTTAATTTAGATTCATTTGACAAATTTCACTTTCCTTGGGAAAACTGCCAAAAGTAATGCTAACAAAGAAGAAGAATGAGTGGAGGAAAAACATTTTGGTTAAAACCAAAGGAAAATTAACAGTAATAACAACAGCTGCTGTTTCAAGCTTTTTTCCAGATTTATGCACCTAATCCATCCTACTGGCTTTCATGTATACATTTTTTCCCAAGTCTGTCAATGAATAACATAGTACCTTTCTTCAATCATATACACCTCAAAGGAAAAAAGGTGTGAAGCCATAGTACATAAAGAATCAATGCTGTTGAAATACCCTCTCTCCTCCCCTTCCTTTTTTCCATCCTTCATCTTTTATTTTCAAAAATCATAGCTAACATGAAGGACAGAAATAAAAATATTATTAGATATTATTCTTTCAGCACTTCTGTTGGTTTTTAAATTGTCCATATGTATTACTTTAAAAAATACTACATTAAAACTGAATTATAATTCTCCAGTACTGTGCTTACCAATATATGGAAAATTGAGAACTCAGTCAATACTCTTCTGGATTTATAAGGTAAGCCCAACAACCTTCATATTCATATAAACAGATAGCTTAATATAGGCAGTAAGGTATGTTATATGAAATACTCCAAAGAGGGATAATTATACAAGTATAAATATACTTGGACAGATATATGGGATTTAGTAAGTATAAATCAGAGGAATATGTGTTTCTGGGACCTATTACGTCAAAATAAGGGTTATCTTCTAAGTTCTTTTACTACATAATATACTACACATACACGTCACTAAACCTTTAGGGGAGGTAAATAGCCCATATTTTACACAGAGGAAGAGAAAGAATTTGAATTTGATTATGAAGCTATCTGATTTCAAGTTTGCCATTCCCTTTTCCAAGAGGTCTTCCCAACCCAGAGATCTCCTGCATTACAGGCTGATTTTTTTCTTACCATCTGAGCCACCAGGGAAGCCCATAAAATAAAATGTATACATTCAACAATTTAGGTGGGAAATACTTATGCTCTTTCATTCTATCTAATAGCAGCTCATGTTTACCATGTTCCATGATCAAGGCTGACATTCAGTTATCATGCTCCGGTATGGCATAAGGGCTGAAAGCTATTCTGATTAGTTAGGTATTCATTCTGTTTTGATTGATGCCTATGCCATGCTGATCATTAAATATTTTGAATATCAACACCTATCCAAGACACAGAACTCTGGGTTTTCAATCAAATACTTAGAGACTCGAAATTACCAAAACTGCTTTGAATGCCATTTGCCATGCCTACAGGTATCCCAGGTCTATCTATTTGCAAAATTTGACTATTCTTTCTCTAAATAAGAACATGCTGAAACTCTCATTTTATAGTAGAAGCTTAACACTGCCATTTATAAACACCAGAGCTTGGAGCACATCTTTGAGTCAGTAGAACAAAATTACTATATTTGAGGGTTTCACCAGTGAAAACCTTGAATTGACATCCTGCCTTTAAAGTCAGGCTTATAGCATTTAATATTTGGGAAATCACCTAACAGACAGGATACTACTACACCTTCCTCAGTTCTTGCTGTTAAATTAGATCACCAGAATGAAGTATATTTAGATATTAACTTATGCCCTTAGTAACACCTAAACTGAGATTTATACAGACTTATGCTGTTAGATTTTTATCCAGTCAATATATGAGAGGGATAAATTAGGAGTTTGACACTAGCATATGTCCACTATTATATATAAAATAAATAATCAATAAGAACCTACTATATAGCATAGGGAATTATACTCAATATTATATAATAACCTATATGGGAAAAGAATCTGAAAAAGAATAGATACATGTATAAGTGAATCACTTTGCTGTATACCTGAAACTAACACAATGATGTAAATTAACTATACTTCAATAGAAAATAAAAATTAAATTAAAACATTTTTAAATGAAAAAATAGGAAATTTTTCTAAAAGATTCAATATACAAAATGACCATATTAAAAAAAAGAAAGCAAAAGTATAAATATTTCAAGGACAAATCTAAACATCATCATAATAAAAGAAGCATGATTTATTTCTGAGACCTTCATACTCCAGATTTATTATACCAAAATCAGTTTGCCCAACCAGTATACATAAAATGTTATACAGGCTCCCTCAATTGGTTAAGATGTAGAACTACCAAAAAACATGCTGCATTAAGTTGACTGTATCATCCTCTTCAGAAATTTCTGTAACCCCAGCTTGAGATCGAAGAACAGACATGATGTCATTAGATAATTGGCAAAGCCATTCTGTAAACATATATTTGCTACCTCTTGCCACTTTTCTAGGGAGCAAAATGGATCATTTATCATAAGATGTTCAACTGCATCTGAGGAAATAAAATCCAATATTATAGTATAGCATTCATCTGATAATTCATTCTTAACAATTCTTCAAAAATAAAGAGATATCATTTCAACACCATTCCTGTTAGATCCAATTCCTTTAAGTGTCATATGGAGTTCCCAGTTGCGCTCATAGTAAGTACTCAAGTGTTAGTTCTTTCTCCTCCTTTTTCATTAACCTTTCTATGCCTCAATTTAATCCTCCACCATTTCTCACATTCCTTATTCTTCCACTCATCTCCTTCTTGGTAAGGTCAGCAGATGCTGAAGGTTGAGATGTAGGGAACTCAGAAAGTGAAGACTGTGGGACCAGCCTCATTTACAGTCTCTAAGGTACCACTAGGAACTAGCTAACAAATCTGATGGTCAACTTTTTATGATCCTTCACTCTCATAAATGCCCTAATAGTGCTAACCTAAAGATTTAAAAAAATCTCTGGCAAAACCTCCATTCAGCCTCTAGACAGAGACCTTTTAATGATGAGGCTTCTGTAACAAATGTTTTTCTAAAGGAAATAAAAGAAGGATTTAGTTTATTAAGGAAAACTAATGATATTATTTATTAAAAAAGAAATTATTTTCATAATTACTTTTTAAAATCAATTACAGTCACCATCTTTGGGACTATTTATGGAACTCATTCATCTATTACCTTCATTACTTATGATACTCAATGAATTGAGGATCTCTATTCAGGATATTGTAATCACTGTTATTTTATTCCTACCATGATTACTATTTTTCTATCAAACAAAATATTTTAGTTTATATCTGTAATGATAATTTCTAAATTATCTTCCCAAATATGTTTTCATGTAATTTACTCTTCATTCTTTGGCCCCATGTAATAATTTAAAATCAAGGTATCTGCTCAAATTTCTATATTAAATTAGAGAAAGGAAAGAAAAAAAATTGAGTCTAATTATTCTTGATTGCACTGCAGAGTGAGGTTCAAAGTAAATGATATATGTAAATAATATTTACATATTTATTTAGTTTGGGAATAAGAACCAAAGTTTGTCTAAATAACATTTAAAGTATATATAAAAATTATTAAATATATGCATGTTAATATATATAAAGTTTTTAGAGTAGTCATAGCAGTTATAATTATTATGATGTTCTCCTCAAGCTTCATAAAGAATCTCTCTTCATTCTAATCCTCCCAACAAATATACACTATTGCCAACAGAGTATTATTGACATGGTAATCTTTATAAATTCCTAACATGCCAAGAAAGAACTCTGAGGAAGACAGAGTTAACTCAAACATAATAATCTTGAACCTTTCCTTAAATAACTATTTCTTCTACAACAAAATTTTACTTCACTTACCTTTCCCACCTTTACTTATTTCTTGAAGAAGCTTAATCCCAACTTTTTTCGTGTCTACAGAGAACAGGTGAAGTACAGCAAGACCAAAAGATAAATATGGTGGTTTCCCATTCCATTCTTTAGTGAGACACTGAATCAATTCAATGTTGGGACATAACTTTATTAACTGCATCAGGTCATCTAAAAGCAAAAATTAAAAACTGTATCTCAACATCCTAATATGATGCTGCTGCTGCTGCTGCTAAGTCGCTTCAGTCATTTCCGACTCTGTGTGACCCCACAGACGGCAGCCCACCAGGCTCCCCCGTCCCTGGGATTCTCCAGGCAAGAACACTGGAGTGGGTTGCCATTTCCTTCTCCAATGCATGAAGGTGAAAAGTGAAAGTGAAGTTGCTCAGTCATGTCCGACTCTTAGCGACCCCATGGACTGCAGCCCACCAGGCTCCTCCGCCCATGAGATTTTCCAGGCAAGAGTACTGGAGTGGGGTGCCATTGGCTTCTCTACCTAATATGATGAGGGACTAGCTAATGTTTATCTTTGTCAACCAACTCTTCATTTTCCAATCCTTCCAAAGCTCTCAATGAATTCAACATTACTATCTCCAAACAAAAAAAAAAAAAAAAAAATCCTACTCGGTATAGAAAAAATAAAGGAAAAATACCTAAACAAAGAGTACAAACAAAAATTTATCCAAAAATTGTCATGAAAAGAAATGTGGTCTTAAAAAAAAAAAGACCAGGTTGACAATCAAGAAACCTGAGTTTTAATCATAGCTTGATCAGTCACTTAATCTTTTGGATCTCAGTTTTATTCTAGAAATCATTGGTGGGACAGGGGTAGAGGAGCAGGATGAAAAGAATTTTTCCTTCTAAAACAGATGCACCATGAGTCAGATTTTCCTTTTGGAACAAAAGACTTTTTTTTTTAGAACTACTGCTTTTGTTTTCTTTGATTTGTAAATGTAAATGGAAAGCTGATAGTCTAAATCTGACAGAGACCATTTTCTTCTCAAGCCAGAAAGTATTAACAAACTGAGTATGTCCCCTTATGGCAGAAAGTGAAAAAGAACTAAAGAGACTTTAGACAAAGGTGAAAGAGGAGAGTGGAAAAAGCTGGCTTAAAACTCAACATTCAAAAAACTAAGACCATGGCATCCAGTTCCATCAGTTTTGGCACTTCATGGGAAATAGATGGGGAAACAATGGAAACAGTGACAGACTGTTTTCTGGGGCTCCAAAATTACTGCAGATGGTAACTGCAGCCATGAAATTAAAAGATACTTGCTCCTTGGAAGAAAAGTTAACGACAAACCTAGAAAGCATATTAAAAAGCAGAGACACTACTTTGCTGACAAAGATCCATATAGTCACAGCTATAGTTTTTCCAGTAGTCATGTATGGATGTGAGAGTTGGACCATAAAGAAGGGTTAGGGTTAGGTGAAGAATTGATGCTTTTGAATTGTGGTATTGGAGAAGACTTTTGAGAGTTCCTTGGACTGCAAGAAGATCAAACCAGTCAATCCTAAATCAGTTCTGAATGTTCACTGGAAGGACTGATGCTGAAGGCAAAGCTCCAATATTTTGGCCACCTGATGCAAAGAGCTGACTCATTAGACAAGACCCTGTGCTGGGGAAGATTGAAGGCAGGAGAAGGGGACAACAGAGGATGAGATGGTTGGATAGCATCACCAATTGAATGGACATGAGTTTGAGCAAGCTCTAGGAGCTGGTGATGGACAGGGAAGCCTGGCATGCTGCAGTCCATGAGGTCGCAAAGAGTCAGACATGACTGAGTGACTGAACAACAGCAACAAATGTCCCCTAAGGCCAAGGATGATACTTTGGAAAGCTGTGGCTGTTTGTCACTAAAATGTAAAATAAGCAAAGTAATCTTTCAAACATTATTTCTACTTTCTAAGCTTAATTTTCCTCAGGTTATTATTATCTTATGATGCTGTGCTAAATAAATTCTGAGGATAAGTATCAAGGTTCTGTTTATAAAGAAGTATTATTATTTCTTAAATTAGTACAATATACAGTTGTTCCTTGGTGTCCATGGGGTATTGGTTGCAGGACCCCTTGCAGATACCAAAATCTGAGGATACTCAAGTCTCATATAAAAAGTCTCTTATACAAAATGGCATAGTATTTGCATATAGCCTACACACATCCTTCCATATACTTTAAATCATCTCTGGGTTACCTAACACGATGTAAATACTATGTAAATAGTTGTAAATACAATGTAAATGTTATGTAAATAATCGTTGGTGCACAGCAAACACAAGTTCTGCTTTGTGGAACTTTCTAGAATAGAATTTTTTCCCCTAAAATATTTTCAATCTAAAGTTCTTTGAATCCACAGATGTGGAACCCATGAATTTGGAGAGCTGACTGAATTTAATTATTTTCTAGTGTAATGCGTTACTAGAAGAACAGGATAATATGATAATGAGTCTATTGTATTTCTATGTACTCATGTGACGCAAATTTTGCAAGCAAAAAAAGCAGCTTCACATTTCATTCAATAAAAATTCCAAGAGTACTTAAAACTTACATTCCATGTCTAAACCTTGACTAAAATAATTCTAAGGAAAAACAATAAAACAGAAACTGAATCTGTATAATTTAACTATTAAAATATTTATCATTCAACAAATATTATGTCGTAACTATTCTTGCTAGATTCTGATCCGTTGCTGTGTGTATACAGGCGAATTACTTACCTTTCTGTGCCTTAGCCTCTCTGTGAACATATAGTTATTTTTTCATCTATAAAATAGGGGTAATAACAAAACCTAGTTCATAGAGTTAACATAAGGCTTAAGTAAGACAGGGATGTAAAAAGGTGGACTAAGCTATTATTACACTAACTGTATCAGGCATGCTGTTACATAATGCATGAAAAAAAACTAATAACTTTAAAAACCAAATTCTAAGTAAAAGTTAATTTTTTCTTCAAAAATGATCAGATTCAACAACCATAAAAGACTGTTTACCTGGAAAAAAATGTAACCTAAAAGTGCTATATTTTGTTCCATTTTGTGATTTCTTAGAACTGGAGTATATAGCTTGCAAAATCAGGATTGACACAGGCCTGGGGTATGGGGATGTGTCAGGACTGCCTGTACATTAAGGTTAATGCTGAACTAGACTACAGTAAGAGATCAGCTCATTCAACTCGGGTCACTCTAAGGTCCTCAATTCTCTCAGATCACTGTTTAGCTGCAACCTAGGTGTTTTAAACTTTTAAAATCAACATCATTTCAGTAGTTCTAATGCTTATATTATAGTTCAGAAATTATATATAAGTTTTTTAAAATTCTTAAATAGCATGGTCCAAATATCTAAAGTTTACTAAATGTCTATGTATTGAGGAAATATATAATGTATTTGAAAGTCTGGCATCAAAATCAATCAGTTCCAGCTTATCTGTTTTCACTAAAAATTACTAAAGAAATCTACTTACCAGTATATATAAAACAAGTTTTACAATGTAAGTCCAAAATATTGCCTAATATTATCGGTGATCTTACAATTGAAGTTCAGAATCTGAACATATACAAATAATAGGCTTTTTCACTCACCAGAAGTAAAATCCTTGAATTGTTGTATGTATTCCATGGCCCCATGAATCTGACCCTGTTTACATAGGCAAAGAAGAGCCTTTTGTGCAAGCCACATTCACTGTAGATAATCTGAGCTAAAGCCAGGCATTTGGCCTTGTTATAAGTATTCTGCTCCCCATAATCAAAAATCACATCCCCAGCCTCCTCAGAAAATGTCAGCCTAGAGCAAGCAGATCAATAGGGCACACATTAGTGAGTTCTTAATGAATGGATGAGAATGAACTATTTGAAAATTCAGCATAGTAGAAATGGATTTTCTACGGTCTGTAAGAATCCCATGTTAGGCAATTGATGAAATTAAACATATTTAAGATTTAATCACAAGAACAAAAACAATCAACATGTCTTCCTTTGGGGGAAGTCATTTTGGTGAAATTGAGCTCAACTTTTTAAAAAATCTACAAACAAGGTTAAAACTCTCCTGAAAAGACTGGTGGGGTTTAAATTTTCAGGTAAACAAAAATTCTAATTTGAGAGTCTCAATTAGAGGCTTCTTAGCTGTTATATAGATTCCAAAACCCTGTAGAGTATAAGAACTTATTAAGTGTTGGTTAAAGACAGTGACAAAGTTTTTAGCTTGAAATTAGCATCACATCTTGCAAGCACTATATAGTACTAATAGTGAAACAAAGTATGACAGCAGTGTTTTGTTTTTTATTGTTATACATCTGTAAGAAACAATGGGGGGGCATAAATGAACTTAACTGTGTCTATTAGGGGAGACTAAAGAAGCAGCTCTTTTGAGATGGTTCGACTAAATAGATTTCACTTTCCATCAATTTTAGTGTACCATCTTCATATACAATCGAAGGAAATCATATGTACTACACAGTAACTCCAGGCAAGAACACTGGAGTGGGCTGTCATTTCCTTCTCCAGGGATCTTCCTGACACAGGGATCGAACCTGGGTCTCCTGAGTTGCAGGCAGATTCTTTATCATCTAAGCCACCAGGGAAGATAGAAACTATAAGCATAAGTCAGAAAAGATTTGGATGGACAGAGAGGCCTGGCGTGCTGCAATTCATGGGGTCACAAAGAGTCGGACATGATTGAGCGACTGACTAAACCGAACTGAACTGAAAGAAACCACTTCTAATTACTGGCTATACTGAAATTGTGCTTTAGTTAAATTTTTATTTAATAGCTACAGAATATTATATAATATTAATTATGTAATATTAATCACATAATATTAGTGTCTGCATATATGTAATAAAATGCCAATAATAATAAAATGAAATTCTGAAATCCCTACAAGCTGTCTCTTTATTGAAAATTAAGTAGATAAAGCCCTCTGTGTTTGCTGGTGGGGACAGCAGAGAGGTGGGTCTAAAATCAAAAAGCAGGTTCTGAGTACAAATTAATTATGTAGTAAGCAATTCCCTGACTTCCACATTTCAATACCAAAATACGGGTTTTGGTAGCTACAGTCACAGTGTTTCCCGAGGTTGAACAAGTCATTATTTCTGTTGTTTTTAGTGACTACATTACTGAAGCAACATGAAAATATAAATGCTTTAATATTTATTTCTCTTATTAATACTATTATTTCATTATTTTCAGTGGTCACCCTCATGATGCTGTCCCACCTGAGAGAAGGCCAGAGTTGAGACTAAGACTGTTCTGTCTTCGCTTGTCACTTTCCAAAAGGATGATGAGACGCAAAGAGTATGATTAAAAAGAAAATTATCCAAAGGGAGGAGGAGGATCAAACCCCAAAAGAATGGAATTGGCCCTGAAGGAAAAGGAGGGGAAGAAAATTATGGATGCTAGCCCTGGGGGTAAGAGAGGCACCCTGAACCAGGCTGGGAAATGAGCCTGGGAACCTCCCTCCCCTTTTTTCCCCCTAATTACCTCATCATGGCAACCCAATTCAGTATTCTTGCCTGAAAAATCCCACGGAAAGAGGAGCCTGACAGACTACAGTCCAAAGGGTTCAAAGAGTCAGACATGGCAGAGCAACTAACACAAAGCCCCCTTCTTGGCTCTTCCAACCTCAACTTCCAACTCTAAAGAAGCCTCTATCAAAGACTTCTCAAAGTGGACCCAAGACCAAACTAGCTCTGAGGAATACAAATGACTATAAATAAAATATGTTTAACTTCACAGGTAAACTAAGGTATACTTGATTATAAGCCAGACTGTGGGCTTCCCTGATAACTCTGTTGGTCAAAGAATCCACCTGCAATGCAGGAGGCCCTGGTTTGATTCCTGGGTCAGGAAGATCCCCTGGACATGGGAGAGGCTACCTACCCCCGTGCTGTAAAATTTTCAGAAGTCAAAATAAAGGTAATCACCAAATCTATGCATGATATTCATTTATTGTTATCTTACAGGATTGGGTTTATAAAGTTAATATTCTAGAGTATTTTTCCTTTCTAGGCGCAACGTCTGCAATTTGGTGATATTAATACCAACAAAGCACCATTTCTTAAATTTAGGCTTTGTGGGTCAAGTGATTAGACTTTTCCTGGTAGGAATGACTAAGAGAACCAAGTTTAGTCCATAACCCAGGTTGCTCTAAGGGCTGGCTCTGTGCTGAGCTTCAGGAAAAGAACTGAAGCACTTTTAAAGGCAGCTATGTGGTAAAGGCCAGGTCATCAGAGTCAGAGATCAGGGGACAGAGGATAAGAATAAAAAGTGTGATTTGCCTTGAGTATTCTTTTCTATCACCTCTAGATCCAAAAAAAAGGAAACATTCTAATATATAAAAAACAGTATTCTATCTAAATAGATATTAAGAAAAAATGTAGATTAAATAAAGATAAAATGCAGCTTATCTTCACACATTTTTACTAATGTGCAGCTTATCTTCACACATTTTTAATGATTAATTAAAATGATTCATTAAATTAAATTATTAAATCATTAATTAAAATGATTCATTAAAAATCACTGGGAATCCTTCTTCCTACATGGTATGTTTCATAAGAATGGGCATCATTTACGATGGTTTATAAATAACCTAAAGGCTTTTTCTATAAACTAGTATATTGAGTTCATACTCTTAAAAGGCTTTCTTTGCCTTACTTTCAATTTGTAGCATATTTTCAGTAGTAGTTCATCCAATCATTTTTTGGGAAAAAGGTCAGATTTTTGTTTCTAGAGTTCCTAATGGAGACTTGAAATGTATGAATAGGTATAATCCATAGTTATCCATAGTCTTCTAATTTTAGTGCATAGTTTTACCACATAGTTCTATCAAAGCTTAAGAAAAAATAAAAATACTTCCAGAAGACTGAAATCTAACATTTTAAAATCAACTGTTGCAAATATGGTATGGAGTAAAGTTGTAATGATTTTTATAGTGTCTAAACTAAGGTAGATCAGTCCTGGGTGTTCTTTGGAAGGAATGACGCTAAAGCTGAAACTCTAGTACTTTGGCCACCTCATGCAAAGAGTTGACTCATTGGAAAAGACTCTGATGCTGGGAGGGACTTGGGGCAGGAGGAGAAGGGGAAGACAGAGGATGAGATGGCTGGATGGCATCACCGACTTGATGGACGTGCGTTTGAGTGAACTCTGGGAGTTGGTGATGGACAGGGAGGCCTGGCGTGCTGTGATTCATGGGGTCGCAAAGAGTCAGACACGATTGAGCGACTGAGCGACTGAACTGAACTGAACTGAAACTAAGGTATCTAAATAGAAGAAATCCCAAACATGGAAAATCCAAATAATATTAATTAGCTTATAAGTGCTCTAGAGTTGAGTTGAGTGCTCTAGAGTTAAATCAAATTGTCCTATTTAGAATAAAGAAATTTATGCTCAATGGTCAAGTTGACTGGGACACAGAAGGCCCAGGTATTTGGTCAAATATTATTTGGGGTGTGTCTGTGAGAATGTGTTTAAAGAGAGTAACACTTTAATTGGTAGTCTGAGTAAAGCAGATTGCTCTCCTGAATGTTGAAGGTGGCCCTCAACCATTCAGTTGAAGGTCTGAAGTGTACAAAAAGGATGACACCCCCTCAGGTAAAAGGGAACTCTTCCTGCCTGACTACTTAGCTGGGAAACCAGTCTTCTCCTGCCTTTGGGTCTCAAGGCTGCCAGTTTTCGGACTGGAACTTAAACCACTGATGATCTTCAGTCTCTAGATTGCCAACTGCAGATGTAGGGACTTCTCAGCCTATCAATCATGAGTCCATTTCTTATTTTATTTTTTCTGTTTCTCTGGAGAACCCTGGCTAACACACTCTCCAAGCAGGCTTCTGAGAGTGATAGTTGATCAGGGCCACTCTTTATTTCTCAGATCTATTGAGAATACAGCACCATATAATGATCATTAGTTTAAAGAGTACCCTTCATGCTGAAAGATGAAGAGATAAGCTGGTATCACTTCAGTTCAGTTCAGTTGCTCAGTCGTGTTTGACTCTGCAACCTCATGGACTGCAGCACGCCAGGCTTCCCTGTCCACACCATTTCCTGGAGTTTACTCAAACTCATATCCATTGAGTCGGTGATGCCATCCAACTGTCTCATCCTCTGTTATCCTCTTCTCCTCTTGCCTTCAATCTTTCCCAGCATCAGGGTCTTTTCAAATGGGTCAGCTCTTCACATCAGGTAGCCAAAGTATTGGAGTTTCAGCTTCAACATCATTCCTTCCAATGAACATTCAGGACTGATTTCCTTTAGGATGGACTGGTTGGATCTCCTTGCAGTCCAAGGGACTCTCAAGAGTCTTCTTCAACAACCACAGTACAAAAGCATCAATTCTTTGGTGCTCAGCTTTCTTTATAGTCCAACTTTCACATCCATACATGACTACTGGAAAAAACATAGCTTTGACTAGACAGACCTTTGTTGGCAAAGTAATGTCTCTGCTTTTTAATATGATATCTTCTTCTTCACTTTCTGCCATAAGGGTGGTGTCATCTGCATATCTGAGGTTATTGATATTTCTCCCAGCAATCTTGATTCCAGCTTGTGCTTCTTCCAGTCCAGAGTTTCTCATGAAGTACTCTGCATCATTAAGTTAAATAAGCAGGGTAACAATATGCAGCCTTGACATACTCCTTTTCCTATTTGGAACCAGTCTGTTGTTCCATGTCCAGTTCTAACTGTTGCTTCTTGACCTGCATACAGATTTCTCAAGAGACAGGTCAGGTGGTCTGGTATTCCCATCTCTTTCAGAATTTTCCACAGTTTATTATGACCACACAGTCAAAGGCTTTGGCATACTCAATAAAGCAGAAATAGATGCTTTTCTGGAACTCTCTTGCTTTTTCGATGATTCAACAGATGTTGGGAATTTAATCTCTGGTTCCTCTGCCTTTTCTAAAGCCAGCTGGAACATCTGGAAGTTCGCAGTTCACATACTGTTGAAGCCTGGATTGGAGAATTTTGAGCATTAATTTGCTAGCACGTGAGATGAGTGCATTTTTGCGGTAGTTTGAGCATTCTTTGGCATTGCCTTTCTTTGGGATTGGAACGAAAACTGACCTTTTCCAGTCCTGTGGCCACTGTTGAGTTTTCCAAATTTGCTGGCATATTGAGTGCAGCACTTTCACACCATCATCTTTTAGGATTTGAAATAGCTCAACTAGGATTCCATCACCTCCACTAGCTTTGTTCATAGTGAAGCTTCCTAAGGCCCACTTGACTTCACATTCCAGGATGTCTGGCTCTGTGTAAGTGTGAGTGATCACACCATCATGATTATCTGGGTCGTGAAGACCTTTTTTGTACAGTTCTTCTATGTATTCTTGCCACCTCTTCTTAATATCTTCTGCTTCTGTTAGGTCCATAACATTTCTGTCCTTTACTGTACCCATCTTTGCATGAAATGTTTCCTTGGTTTCTCTAGTTTTCTTGAAGAGATCTCTAGTCTTTCCCATTCTATGTCTTCCTCTATTTCTTTGCACGGATCCCTGAGGAAGGCTTTCTAATCTCTCCTTGCTATTCTCTGGAACTCTGCATTCAGATGGTTATATCTTTCCTTTTCTCCTTTGCTTTTTGCTTCTCTTCTTTTCACAGCCATTTGTAAGGCCTCCTCAGACAGCCATTTTGCTTTTTTGCATTTCTTTTTCTTGGGGATGGTCTTGATCCCTTTGTCCTGTACAATGTCATGAACCTCCGTCCATAGTTCATCAGGCACTCTGTCTATCAGATCTAGTCCCTTAAATCTATTTCTCACTTCCACTATATAATCATTAGGAATTTGATTTAGGTCATACCGAAATGGTCTAGTGGTTTTTCCCTACTTTCTTCAATTTAACTCTGAATTTGGCAATAAGGAGTTCATGATCCGAGCCACAGTCAGCCTCCAGTCTTT
The DNA here is from genome assembly GCA_006408695.1 of Aepyceros melampus. Classification (NCBI taxonomy): domain Eukaryota; kingdom Metazoa; phylum Chordata; class Mammalia; order Artiodactyla; family Bovidae; genus Aepyceros; species Aepyceros melampus. Next base: position 61,511 of record SJXQ01007061.1, read on the forward strand.
GTTGACTGTATAGAGCTTCTCCATCTTTGGCTGTAAAGAATATAATCAATCTGATTTCGGTGCTGACCATCTGGTGATGTTCATGTGTAGAGTCTTCTCTAGTGTTGTTGGAAGAGTGTTTGCTATGACTAGTGCATTCTCTTGGCAGAACTCTATTAGCCTTTTCCCTGCTTCATTCTGTACTCCAAGGCCAAATTTGCCTGTTACTCCAAGTTTTTCTTGACTTCCTTCTTTTGCATTCCAGTCCTCTATAATGAAAAGGACATCTTTTTGGGGTATTACTTCTAGAAGGTCTTGTAGGTCTTCATAGACACGTTCAGTTTCAGTTTTGTTCAGCATTACTGGTTGGGGCATAGACTTGGAGTACCGTGATATTGAATGGTTTGCCTTGGAAATGAAGAGAGATCATTCTGTCATTTTTGAGATTGCATCCAAGTACTACATTTCAGACTCTTCTGTTGACTATGACGGCTACCCATTTCTTCTAAGGGATTCTTGCCCACAGTAGTAGATATAATAGTCATCTGAGTTAAATTCAGCCATTCCAGTCCATTTTAGTTTGTTGATTCCTAAAACGTCGACATTCACTCTTGCCATCTCCTGTTTGACCACTTCTAATTTTCCTTGATTCACGGACCTAACATTCCAGGTTCCTGTGCAATATTGCTCTTTACAGCATCAGACCTTGCTTCCATCACCTGGGTGCTATTTTTGCTTTGGCTCCATCTCTTCATTCTTTCTGGAGTCACTTCTTCACTGATCTCCAGTAGCATATTGGGCACCTACCGACCTGGGGAGTTCATCTTTCAGTGTCCTATCTTTTTGCCTTTACATACTGTTCGTGGGGTTCTCAAGGCAGGAATACTGAAGTGGTTTGCCATTCCCTTCTCCAGTGGACCACATTTTGGAGTCAGAACTCTTCACCTGACATGTCCATATTGGGTGGCCCTACATGGCATAGCTCATAGTTTCACTGAGTTAGACAAGGCTGTGGTCCATGTGATTAGATTGGTTTTCATTGATTGTGGTTTTCATTCTGTCTGCCCTCTGATAGAGAAGGATAAGAAGCTTACCAAAGCTTCTTGATGGGATAGACTGACTGAGGGGGATACTGGGTTTTGTTCCCATGGGTGGGGCCATGCTCAGTAAATCTTTAATCCAATTTTCCTGATGGGTGGAGCTGTGTTCCCTCCTTGCTATTTTACCTGGGGCATCACCCAGACACCATCTTAACCTTCCAGGAACAAAGTTCAGGTTTTTTTCCTTCTCCTTTCTGCTTACCTTAGGTAATCCCACCCTTGCATGAGCCCTTAGTTAAAGCTGTGGAAGTAGTATCAGTACCCATAAGATGGTGGGAATTGACATGGGGTCTGGACCACTTACTCATGAAGCTTTCTTGTGTGCTCTGGGCCTGACCAAGCATGATCTTGGTCATACTTGATTTTGGAAGGACTCTTCTGAGCCCATCTGACCTTATGACTTGGTGAGTCTGTCAGAATACAGACAGATTCATGATGAGCATTTCTAGTTAAACAGTCTTTGATACTCCATGGATAAATACTCCATCTTTAGCACAACCAAATAGCTATTTTTCAAATGTTATACAAATGTTGTCTGTTACAAGTGACAGATGGTCTACTATTATATCTCTGGGTAGTCCCATGCCAATTGAACAGTTAGTTGGTAAATCAAGAACCATGGTTTCTAAATGAGAAAACAATTTGAAAAAGAATAGATTCATGTATATGTATAGCTGAATCACTCTGCTGTACACCTGAAACTAACACAACATTGTTAATCAGTTATACTCCAACATAAAATAATTAAAAAAAAAATACCCACGGTTTGATAAAGGCGTGGTAACCACAGTCATTCTACCAGACAAGCCGTCAAGATCAAAAGAAATATAAGTAAGAAGATACTAAATGGGTGATAGAGAAGAAAAATATCAGTATCAATTAATATGGATGAATCTCAAAGTAATTAGAAGTGAAAGAAGCCAGACCAAGGTAAAAAGAGAATATACAATGTGTGATTCATATATATATATATATATACATATATATATATATAAAATTTTAGGAAATGAAAATGAAACTAGGATAATATAAAGTAGATCAGTGGTTATCTAGAGATGGGGAGGAGGGTAGAATGAGGTGGTAGAAGGAAAGACGAGGCATTACAAAGGGACATAAGGAAACATTTGAGAATCGTGGATATATTTAGCATCTTGATTGTGCTGATAATTTCAAGGATGCATGCATATGACAAAACAGGGTTTCTCTGGTGGCTCAGCAGTAAAGAATCTGCCTGCAATGCAGAGACTCAGGTTTGATCCCTACATTGGGAAGATCCGGTAGAGAAGAAAATGGCAACTGTAGTATTCTTGCCTGGGAAATCACATGGACAGAGGAGCCTGGTGGGCTACAGTCCACGAGATCACAAAGTCAGACACGACTGAGCAACTAAACAACAACAATACATATGTCAATACTTGTCAAATTACACACCTAAATATGTGCACCCTACTGCGTATCAATTGTATCTCCATAATGCTGTTTTTAAACAACTCATCAAATTGTACACTTTAAATACATATAGGTTATTATATATAAACTATATCTCAATAAAGCTGTACTTAGTACTTTGTTGCTCAGTTGTGTCCGACTCTTTGTGACCCCATGGACTGTAAGCAAATTACAGCCCTAGGACTTAGTAACAAGGGCTATAATTCATCCTGCTCACCCTCCTCTTATAAGTTTCCCCAAGAATTATGACCACAGAATCCTAGAGGAGCTGTGCCTGGATGGAGTGAACTTAATGTGAAAAGCAGAGAGATCTGTATTATGCAAATGGTTGACTAAGGCAGATGCTGTTTTGGTGTCCTGCCCAAATCCTCCTTACTGAGTCAGCATACCCTTCCACAGCTGCTCTAGGTATTGGCTCCCAGTGGCTCAAAGGTGCTTGCCTCCATAAGGGATTACCCAGGGCTAGTGGGAGCCACCATGACCAGAAAGTTATGTATTCCTACCCTATCCAGGCAGCCCACAGCCCTTGACTAACTGATGGAGAAGCATGGAAGCCTGGCCCCTTCCATCAAGTGGGAACAGCTCTGTGGTGTGCTTTATGCTTCAGAGGCATCCCTCTGTAAATAAGGTCAATACTTACCTGAGGTCACATCCTTGCTTGGCTCTTTCCATTTCCCTACTCTGCTTCACTCAGTCCCTTACAGGTTTTTCTTGAGAAGCCATCCTTCACGAACACCCAAATTCCCATCTTAGGCCTTGGTTCCAGGGAACCCAATCCAAGGCAATCCTGGTACAAGTCTGCCAATTTGTGCCAAGACTCAACTCCAAGAAGCCACCTTCTGCCTGTGCTTGCTGGTTTGTATGTTCTTTTAAATGTTACCTTGGTTCACGTCCCTCCTGCTTTTAAGTTTTCTCCTGGGCTTATCCTTTACATGTATCCATAGCCTATCTGAAATAAAGTTATCCCTCTGAGCAGCATGATACTGATCAACTCTTTTCTATCCTTACTGATCAACTTCCATGCACCAATAACTGGTCACAAATCATCTTGTCAATTGCCTTGAGGCAACTCCTGACCTGAGCTCATTGTGACTAGGCCTTATTACTTCATCCATGAATGCTTAGTAAATACTTTTGGATAAATTGCAACAGAGATCTGAAATAAATGCTCAAATAATGTACTGACAAGAAAACCATTAAAATTTTGAAAACGTTTTATGTTTTATCAAGCAAATTTCAAAATTAAGTTAAAAGCATAACTTTGCCTACCTTTCCTGGGTGACCCAGTTGATGACTAAGTCTAAACGTTTTTCAGACAATCCACACTTGATTCCTTCCAGAGTTAGCAGTGCATCAACAGGATGTCTAAAAGCATGACTGATGCCAAAGATAGCCTCAAAAAATAAGAGCAATGGGGAAGGTTTTCCTTTAATTTTTCCAACAGCTACAAAGAGAAGAAAAGGTTTCAGACAAGTACTTTTAAGTAATAATTTACTTGTTCTTACTTCATATTCTTATTTTCATCTCATATCATTTCTAAAAATTTTAATCCAAAGTTATATATTAAAATTTGTCATTTTTAACTAATATTTGTGGATTAAACTTTATATTTTGGATAATGGACAGGGAAGTCAGTTGTGCTGCAGTCCATAGGGTTGCAAAGAGTTGGATATGACTTAGCAAGAACAACAACAATGACTAAATAGCATATGCTATGTGAAAACCAAGGCAGAGATTAGAGAGATGGGTCTACAAGTCAAAGAATGCCAAAGATTGCTGACTTAAAAGTTATGAGAGCAGCATGGAATGGAAATCTATTCAGAGCCTCCAGAAGGAGGTGAAAGATGGGAATTCCCTGGTGGTCCAGTGGTTAGGTCTTAGTGCTTTCATTGCTGTGGGCCCAGGTTCAATCCCTGGTCAGGGAACTAGGATCTCACTTAATGTCTTACTTAAAATTTTGTGATTCTACGAAACACTCAGTAAGTTATCACCAATCTAGTTTTGGTGAATTTCTTAGAGTAAGATCCACATACCTAGTAAATGAATAAAAGTTGGCTGTTTTTCAATTTCACTGGTAATTATACTATTTAAGCATTAATTGCAAGCACTGATTTTTACTGAAACTTGCAATCTATAATTTGAGTAGACCAAGACAAAGGGAGAAGAGAAAGAAACTCAGGACTATACCAATATCACTTAAAAATGTTTATCACTTTTAACTTATACTAAGTTGAAAGCACAACCAAAGAATGAGTTCTGGTTACTTGCAAGATGTCTCAAAATTTCTGAGTAAAAATCGAACATTTCAATGTTAAAAAAAAAAAAAAACCAGAACACTATAACCTATAAAACACTGCTAAATTTTTTTAAAACCCTAAAAACAAAAATGGAGAGATAAGACCACGTTTATGGGTTCGCTGGGTCATAAAATTCAGTATTGTTCACTGTCTATTCTCCCCATGTTGTGTTATAGATTCAATGCAATCCTAGTAGATCTTTTTTTTTTCCTAAGAAATTTACAAGCTGACTTCAAAAATTTAAACAGAAATATAAAAGACCTAAAATAGCCAAACCAAATTTGATGAAGAAGAACAGAGTTTGAAGACTAACACAATCTAATTTCAAGACTTACTATAAAGTTACATTAATCAAGACAGTGTAGTACAAGCTTCAAGATAAACAGATCAATGAACAGAACAGAAAATCAGTTGATTGTCACAAGGGTACAAAGGTAAATGAGTGGAGAAAGTCTTTTAAAATAAATTATCCTGGAATAACTAGATAGCTATCAGCAAAAATAAACTTTGGGAAACAAAAAACCTTAACCCATACCTCACATCATATATAAGAATTAACCCAAAATGGATCAAAGACCTAACTGTAAACCTAAAATTATAAAATACTTAAGGGAAAAAATAGAAGAAAAATATCTGCAGAGTAGACATAGATTTCTTAGGTACTATACTAAATTATCAATCTATAAAAAAATTATTAATTAGATTTCAACATAATGAATGACTTCTACTCTTAGAAAGACACTGTTAAGAAAATGAAAAGATAAGCCACAAATTGGTAGAAAATATCTGATAAAGCATTTCTATTCACAGAATAGAACATCACTCAGCAATGAAAAACAATAAACTATTGATAGATGAAATAACATGGATGAATTCCAAAATAATTATGCTCAGTGCAAGAAATCAGTCAAAAAAGCATAGTAAAGTAATGCTCAAAATTCTCCAAGCCAGGCTTCAGCAATACGTGAACCGTGAACTTCCTGATGTTCAAGCTGGTTTTAGAAAAGGCAGATGAACCAGAAATCAAATTGCCAACATTCGCTGGATCATGGAAAAAGCAAGAGAGTTCCAGAAAAACATCTGTTTCTGTTTTATTGACTATGCCAAAGCCTTTGACTGTGTGGATCACAATAAACTGTGGAAAATTCTGAAAGAGATGGGAATACCAGACCACCTGACCTGCCTCTTGAGAAATCTGTATGCAGGTCAGGAGGCAACAGTTAGAACTGGACATGGAACAACAGACTGGTTCCAAATAGGAAAAGGAGTACGTCAAGGCTGTATATTGTCACCCTGCTTATTTAACTTATATGCAGAGTACATCATGAGAAATGCTGGACTGGAAGAAACACAAGCTGGAATCAAGACTGCCAGGAAAATTATCAATAACCTCAGATATGCAGATGACACCACCCTTATGGCAGAAAGTGAAGAGGAACTAAAAAGCCTCTCAATGAAAGTGAAAGAGGAGAGTGAAAAAGTTGGCTTCAAGCTCAACATTCAGAAAACGAAGATCATGGCATCTGGTCCCATCACTTCATGGGAAATAGATGGGGAAACAGTGGAAACAGCGTCAGACTTTATTTTTTGGGGCTCCAAAATCACTGCAGATGGTGACTGCAGCCATGAAATTAAAAGACGCTTACTCCTTGGAAGAAAAGTTATGACCAACCTAGATAGTATATTCAAAAGCAGAGACATTATTTTGCCAACTAAGGTCCATCTAGTCAAGGCTATGGTTTTTCCTGTGGTCATGTATGGATGTGAGAGTTGGACTGTGAAGAAGGCAGAGCGCCGAAGAATTGATTCTTTTGAACTGTGGTGTTGGAAAAGACTCTTGAGAGTCCCTTGGACTGCAAGGAGATCCAACCAGTCCATTCTGAAGGAGATCAGCCCTGGGATTTCTTTGGAAGGAATGATGTTAAAGCTAAAACTCCGGTACTTTGGCCACCTCATGCGAAGAGTTGATCATTGGAAAAGACTCTGATGGTGGGAGGGATTGGGGGCAGGAGGAAAAGGGGACGACAGAGGATGAGATGGCTGGATGACATCACTGACTTAATGGACGCGAGTCTGAGTGAACTCCAGGAGTTGGTGATGGACAGGGAGGCCTGGTGTGCTGTGATTCTTGGGGTCGCAAAGAGTCGGACACAACTGAGCGACTGAACTGAACTGAACTAAATTTCTTGTAGTGCATCTGGCTGTCTTATAGAATAGGGCAAAAGTGGAAAAAAACAATAGCGGACCATCTCCCTAAAAAGGCTGTCAATAATTTCAAGACAATTTCTCCTGCCCATGGGAACAGTAAATTAGTAGCCTCTATTTTCAGTTGAATCTGGAGAGTGCATGAATACTATTACATTAGCCATCTCCAAAGATAACTGCATACTTATGTAGTATGGCAGGAAAGGTCCCAAGTGTGGAGTGAAAAGAGCAAGATGAACATCTCTGGAAGCATTTGTGGAAGCTATATGCACCCCCCATACACTGCACATACATACACTGTATTAGTTTCCTAGAGTTCCTGTAACAAATCACCACATACTGGGTGCCTTTAAAAAACAACAGAAATTAATTTTCTCACTGTTTCTGAAATAAACTTGAAAATATAAACCAAAGAATTTTACATTTATACTTTTGGTTTTGTTTTTTTGTTTCTCAGTCTTTATTTTTATGTTGCTCTGTGATTTCAGATTATGGTTTGTGGTATACTGTGTAACAAGTAGTTTTAAAATTGATCATTAGAACAACTTATTTCTAGGAATATTAGAAGTCTCTTGTAAAGAATTGAACCAAGACTGGTTATTCCAGTTAGATAAGCAGTTCCTGTTTGGGGTTTAGTAGACTAAAAAAAAAAGGATACCTACATTATAATTCATTGATATGAAATTCTAGTAAATGAAAACTAATCTTTGGTGATTGATAGTAGATAAGTAGTTGCCTGGGGGCTGGAGAGAAGTCATGTGAGGGAGACCAGTGGAGGGGAGGGGGTAGTGAGAAAAAAAGGATCAGTTCAGTTCAGTCACTCAGTTATGTCCGACTCTTTGCGACCCCATGGACTGCAGAACACCAGGCTTCCCTGTCCTTCACGAACTCCTGGAGCATGCTCAAACTCATGTCCATTGAGTCAGTGATGCCATCCAACCATCGTCATCCTCTGTCATCCCTTCTCCTCCCACCTTCAATCTTTCCCAGCATCAGGGTTCCTTCCAATGAGTCAGTTTTGGGCAACAGGTGGCCGAAGTATTGGAGTTTCAGCTTCAGCATCAGTCCTTCCAATGAATATTCAGGACTGATTTCCTTTAGGATGGACTGGTTGGACCTCCTTGCAGTCCAAGGGACTCTCAAGAGTCTTCTCGAACACTACGGTTCATTTCTTTGATGCTTAGCTTTCTGTATGGTCCAACTCTTACATCCACACATGACCACTGGAAAAACCAAAGCTTTGACTAGATGGACCTTTGTTGGCAAAGTAATGTCTCTGCTTTTTAATATGCTGTCTAGGTTGGTCATAGTTTTTCTTCCAAGGAGCAAGCGTTTTTTAATTTCATGGCTACAGTCACCATCTGCAGTGATTTTGGAGGCCCCAGAAATAAAGTTTCTCACTGTTTCCATTGTTTCCCCATCTATCTGCCATGAAGTGATGGTACCAGATACCATGATCTTAATTTTTTGAATGTTGAGTATTAAGCCAGAATTTTCACTCTCCTCTTTCATCAAGAGGCTCTTTAGTTCTTCTTCACTTTCTGCCAAGGGTGGTGTTATCTGCATATCTGAGGTTATTGATATTTCTCCTGGCAATCTTGTTTCCAGCTTGTGCTTCATCTAGCCCGGCATTTCCCATGATGTACTCTGCATATAAGTTAAATAAGCATGGTGACAATATACTGCCTTGACCTACTCCTTTCTCAATTTGGAACCAGTCTATTATTCCATGTCCAGTTCTATCTGTTGCTTCTTGACCTGCATATAGATTTCTCAGGAGGTAAGCCAGATAGTCTGGTATTCCCATTCTTTCAGAATTTTCCACACTTTGTTGTGATCCACAAAGTCAAAGGTTTTGGCATAGTCAATAAAGCAGAAGTAGGTGTTTTTCTTGAACTCTCTTGCTTTTTTGATGATCCAGCAGATACTGGGAATTTGATCTCTGGTTCCTCTGCCTTTTCTAAATCCAGCTTGAACATCTGGAAGTTCACGTTTCACATACTGTTAAAGCCTGGATTGGAGAATTCTGAGCATTAATTTGCTAGCGTGTAAAATGAGTGCAGTTGTGCGGTAGTTTGAACATTCTCTGGCATTGCCTTTCTTAGAGACTGGAATGAAAATTGACCTTTTCCAGTTCTGTGGTCACTACTGAGTTTTCCAAATTTGCTGGCATATTGAGTGCAGCACTTTCACACTATCATCTTTTAGGATTTGAAATAGCTCAACTATGATTCCATCACCTCCACTAGCTTTGTTCGTAGTGAAGCTTCCTAAGGCCCACTTGACTTCACATTCTAGGATGTCTGGCTCTAGGTGAGTGATCACACCATCGTGGTTATCTGGGTCATGAAGATCTCTTTTGTATAGTTCTTCTGTGTATTCTTGCCACCACTTCTTAATATCTTCTGCTTCTGTTAGGTCCATAACATTTCTGTCCTTTATTGTGCCCATTTTTGCATGAAACATTCCCTTGGTATCTCTAATTTTCTTGAAGAGATCTCTAGTCTTTCCCACTCTATTGTTTTCCTCTATTTCTTTGCACTGATCACTGAGAAAGGTTTTCTTATCTCTCCTTGCTATTCTTTGGAACTCTGCATTCAAATGGATATACCTTTCCTTTTCTCCTTTGCTTTTAGCTTCTCATCTTTTCTCAGCTATTTGTAAGGCCTCACACAACCATTTTGCCTTTGTGCACTTCTTTTTCTTGGGGATGGTCTTGATCACTGCCTCCTGTACAATGTCATGAACATCTGTCCATAGCTCTTCAGGCACTCTATCAGATCTAATCCCTTGAATCTATTTGTCACTTCCACTGTATAATCGTTAAGGATTTGATTTAGAGAGGGATCACTGAGGACAAAGAGGGAACTTTTGGAGGATACATATGTCAAAACCTAACAAACTCTATACTTTAACAATGTACAGTTTATTGTATGTATGTTGACTCGCTACAACAAAGCTGCTTTTAACGGAAGTGGAGCAAACCTTACAAAATATTCACATTTCTAAGCTTGGTAGTGAATTGTTATTGTTCAGTGCTGTTTCTGATTCTTTGTGACCCCATGAATTGCAGCACACCCCGCTTCCCTGTCCTTCACTATTCCCCAGAGTTTGCTCAAACTCATGTCCATTGAGTCGGTGATGCCATCCAACCATCTCATCCTCTGTTGTCCCCTTATATCTTGCCCTCATTCTTTGCTGTTATTCATACTTTTCTGTACACTTGAAATATTTCATAACTTAATTTGGAAAACCTAATCAAACTCATTAATCTTACAGGTAAAAAAACTGAGTAATGATAAATATAGGGCTGGAGTCTGCATCTTATTTTCCAGTTCAATATACATCCCATTCTATCAGAGGGGAAAAAAGGTATAATTAGCATATACACGTAAGATTCAGAGAGAAATGCTTACCCTTAAATTTGTTCACTGTCCCAATGTTTTGAAGAATTCTTCTAGGACCATTCACTGCAAAATAAACTGCCTTTTCATATTCCCCAAGTGAGATTAATTCATTGAACCTACAGTCATTGCATTTCATTATATAATAGTATAGAAAAAAAGTAAAGAAAATTGATTAGAAATGTCTAGTACATATTAAACATAGTAGTATCATAATACAAACAACTCTAATAAACTATAACTAGATCCATTCACTCTTTAAAATATTCTTTCACTCCCTTCCCTAATATTACTTTTTGTAGCTTCAGAAGAAGATTCTCACCTGCTAGGTGACTTGAACCTGATTATGTACCTTATTCTTCAGTACTTAGAACAATCTATAGGAAATGGAAAGAACTTCACTGAATTTATAATGAGCTCAGATTTTTTTTTTCTCTCATATCATCTCAGAAGAAAAGGGGAACCAAGGGAAAGAAGAGCAATCTGCTTAGAGGCTCAATGTAGGGTAAATATTAATTGAACTCAAAGGCTGTCAAAGCTGAAAATCAAGAGGAGTCCTTGGCATTAAGAAGCATAAGTTGTTCCACCAGTAACCAGACTCCCAACTGAATGTGAGACTAAATGAAAGAAGAAAAGATAATAGTTCAGATAACTTAAGCTTCTACTCCTCTTCCTGGGGCAAAATGTCTCCAGTTCAACCCTTACCTCACTATTAATAAAACTATGCCAAACAGGATTTAAAGAGTGTTGCAAACAAATGTGGAACCTCAGGGGAGGAAAAACACTGAAATAATATTAAGCAAAATATATAAAACTTTTATCCTCAGGGTTTTTCTCTCATATCTGAAGCTGGTAGACTTAGAGAAGCATAGAGTATGAGGAAACAATCGAGGCTTTGGGGCCCCTCAAAATGATCTTTACCCCTTCTTTATATCATATCAACAAGCAAATCAACGAGAGAAAACTGTTTAACATAGTAGACTAGGAATATTACGTATGTTCACTACAGATTGGCCTCATAGTCTATGAATTAACCTCTTAAAGAATAAATTCTTATGGGGGTGGGAAGGAGGTTCAAGAGGGAAGGGACAAACATATATTTACAGTTGATTCACGTTGTTTTATAGCAGAAACCAACCCAACATTGTAAAGTAATTATCCTCCAAATTAAAACTTAAAAAAAAGAATAAAGTCAGATCTCTTTAAGCCTTTACTATACACTATATAATAATTTAATACATATTAAAGAGAAATATGCCTTCCTAATATGTCATAGGATACAAATGAGGAAAAGAAGGACTAAATTGGCTTGGATAATCTGACTCAAGAAGATGTTCCTGGGCTTCCCTGGTGGTCCAGTGGTTAAGAATCCACCTACGAATGCAGGGGACATGAGTTTGATCCCTGATCTAGGAGGATCAAACATGTCGAGGGCCACCTAGGCCAACATACCACAACTGCTGAAGAGCAGTGCTCAAAGCCCAAGTGCCCTAGAGCCTGTGCTGCACAAGAAAAGCCATGGGAACAAGAAGCCCGTGCATCACAACGAAGAGGAACCCCAGCTCCCTGCAACTAGAGAAAGCCCACACACAGCAACAAACACCTAATTAACACAGGCAAAAATAAATAAACAAATAAAAGAAGATGTTCTCAAAAACATTTTATAAGATCAGGTCAATGGTTAGGGAATACAAGAAAAATATAAATAAAACAACACTATAGTCCAGCTATATCTTCCATAAAATCTCTGAGACCATCAATCTGGTATTTATTTTCATAGAGAATCTATATTCTAAAAATTCTAGTTTATTTTCTAATTTGTCTATTAGAGCAGCATTTAAAAAATACAAAAGCTAGAGACTACAGCTCAAAAAGATGCTAATATTTAAAAAAAGATGCTAAAAATGCTAAATATTGAGTAAGCATTTAAGTAAGTAAGTAAGTAAAGTCACTCAGTCGTGTCCGACTCTTTGTGACCCCATGGACTGAAGCCCACCAGCCTCCTCAGTCCATGAGATTCTCCAAGCAAGAATACTGGAGTGGGTTGCCATTTCCAAGTATTAAATGCTATAATAGCTTAAGGAAGATCAAAGCTTTTAAAATATTTGCCTTTCAATGAAGTACAGCAAAATTTCAGCTTCTTTTGCCTTGCTTGGGTCTTCTTCAAGTAGTTCTTCAACAATGCCTTGTTTATCTGTAAATATTAACAGCATCATCAGATGATATTTAAGGTTATCAATCAATAAAAACAACAAACATAAATGTTTAATACCAACAATCTAATGCTATAGTTCTAACAGTACCAACCTCTTCCTAAACTGAATGGCCTCCCCATCTCTGGCTTATTTTCAGGTAGATTTTCAGGTATTCTCTCCCTAGCTAAGCAAGTTTACTCTTTACAGATTATCTGCCAACTGCTGAAGGAAGAAGTCCATAGGGTAAGAGAGCCCTAACAAAAGTAAGTACATTTTTACATTTTTAGAACTCAGCCAGGAAAATCTCCATTCTTTAGTTTTCAAGGGGGAAACAAAATGTTTTCCATTATATATGATACTTAAAAAATACAGATCTACCGTGTAAATCTTTACTTTTCTGAATGTTCTTCACGATGTCTTGAAATGATCTGCTCATATCAGATTTTACCCACAAAGTAAGTGCTTGTGAAATAACCTGCAGTCTTTGATGACTATAAAGATAAAAAAACATTAATGACATACTGAACCTAAAATCAAATAGTGGAATATTAAAATCAACACAAATAAAAGCTTCAAAATTTAAAACATAGATGCAACTTTCATACCTAAACTGTAATTCATTGTTCAGATTTTCAGTTGAATCTCGCCGTTCTAATACCACAGTCATTTCCTCATCTAAATCTGCCTTCCTCTGAATAGGTACATATTTTGTGGACATAAGTTCTTCAATTTCTGCGTATTTACCTTCAAGATGTTTCAAGTATTTAGTGAGAGCATCTAAACTGACAGATTCTTGGAGAGTCATGCCTAAGGGAAAAGGAACAAATAAAACAAGACAAGCCGTGTGTGGGATGCTTGTGTTCAAAGAGCAAGTCTTAGCATTAATAAAATAGGTCACATGGTTGACTATGTTAAGAAATAATTAAGAGATGGCAGTATGAACTTGTAGATTACTGAACATTAGCACACATTTCTAAATGGCTGGAAGTTTTAAACAAATCATCACTGAAGCCTTAATGAAGGGACTTCGCTGGTGATCCAATGGTTAAGAATCTGCCAGGTAATGTAGGGGACACAGGTTTGATCCCTGGTCTGGGAGGATTCCACATGCTAAGGAAACAATTGGAATTTCTCACAAATATTTTAAACAAAATGCTGTACCTGGAATAGGTTTTAAAGGACCTTTGCAGAAAGTACAATATTCTTCTTTTGTGTCATACTTTGCCCTGACTTGCTTCATTTCCTTTATCTGCAATTCAATCTTTGAGGAATTATTTTCAATAAGTCCCATCCTGAAAATCAGAAAGGCTTTTTAATAGTCTCTTTCAACTAATTATTTAATCATATCATTCAAAGTAAAACAGGTTAAATTATTATTTTAATTTGGTTAATTAATATTTTGTACCATGAATGCGGGTGAAAGTTTACAAAACAATGGCTAAGAAGTTAACTAACCTCATAAGTAAGAAACCATTCTCTTTCAAAGCATCAATAAAATCTTATACTGACTATGATTTGTAACCTTACTGGGAATTTGTAAATGTTACATAGAATAATCTGGCCACAAAGTACTAATTCCATTCCCTTTAGTTGAAAATTACCTTTGCAATTTAAAAATCATTTTTGTTAAGTAATCATATTAGTTTCCTATGGCTGTAATAACAAAATACAACAAATTTGGTGGCTTAAAACAACAGAAATCTGTTCTTTCATAGTTCTGGAGCCCAGAAGTTCAATATTATTCAGTTCAGTTCAGTCACTCAGTCGTGTCCGAATCTTTGAGACCCCATGAATCATAGCACACCAGGCCTCGCTGTCCATCACCAACTCCCGAAGTTCACTCAAACTCATGTCCATCGAGTCGGTGATGCCATCCAGCCATCTCATCCTCTGTCGTCCCCTTCTCCTCCTGTCCTCAATCCCTCTCAGCATCAGAGACTTTTCCAATGAGTCAACTCTTCACATGAGGTGGCCAAAGTACTGGAGTTTCAGCTTTAGCATCAGTCCTTCCAATGAACACCCAGGACTGATCTCCTTTAGAATGGACTGATTGGATCTCCTTGCACTCCAAGGGACTCACAAGAGTCTTCTCCAACACCACAGTTCAAAAGCATCAATTCTTTGGCACTCAGCTTTCTTCACAGTCCAACCCTCATACCCATACCTGACCACAGGAAAAACCATAGCCTTGACTAGATGGGCCTTCTTCGGCAAAGTAATATCTCTGCTTTTGAATATACTATCTAGGTTGGTCATAACTTTTCTTCCAAGGAGTAAGCGTCTTTTAATTTCATGGCTGCAGTCACCATCTGCAGTGATTTTGGAGCCCAAAAAATAAAGCTGACACTGTTTCCACTGTTTCCCCATCTATTTCCCATGAAGTGACAGGACCAGATGCCATGATTTTAGTTTTCTGAATGTTGAGCTTTAAGCCAACTTTTTCACTCTCCTCTTGCACTTTCATCAAGAGGGTTTTTAGTTTCTCTTCACTTTCTGCCATAAGGGTGGTGTTATCTGCATATCTGAGGTTATTGATATTTCTCCTGGCAATCTTCATTCCAGCTTGTGCTTCTTCCAGCCCAGCATTTCTCAGGTACTCTGCATTATAAGCTAAATAAGCAGGGTGACAATATACAGTCTTGACGTACTCCTTTTCCTATTGGTGCAGATGTAATTGCTGTTTCAGACCATGAATTTTAAATTGTTACAGCAAGGCTCAAATACATCTCTTAATCAAAACAGGAACCAATTACAATCAACACATTTTTGTCAATGAGAAATGTTTTCCAAGAGTTCACTGAATCCCAAAACACATATTTTTACACTACAGGAATAATCATCCCAGCTTTAATTGGGGAAGATTTCCCAGAAGACTACACCCCTTGGGCAGACAGATGCCAGGCTCTGTCTCTTATACCTCTGTGCCATAGTAAAAACTAAAGCTCATGGTCACAAGTTTTAATAAATGCTTTCAGGGTTAAAGAAGTTTTCGGTTCATGTCAGTTCAGTTCAGTCGCTCAGTTGTGTTCGACTCTTTGCGACCCCATGAATAGCAGCACGCCAGACCTCCCTGTCCAACACCAACTCCCGAAGTTCACTCAAACTCATGTCCATCGAGCCGGTGATGCCATCCAGCCATCTCATCCTCTGTTGTCCCCTTCTCCTCCTGCCTCCAATCCCTCTCAGCATCAGAGACTTTTCCAATGAGTCAACTCTTCACATGAGGTGGCCAAAGTACTGGAGTTTCAGCTTCAGCATCAGTCCTTCCAAAGAACACCCAGGGCTGATGTCCCTTAGAATGGACTGGTTGGATCTCCTTGCAATCCAAGGGTCTCTCAAGAGTCTTCTCCAACACCTCAGTTAAAAGCATCAATTCTTCGGCGCTCAGCTTTCTTCACAGTCCAACTCTCACATCCATACATGACCACTGGAAAAACCATAGCCTTGACTGGATGGACCTTTGTTGACAAAGTAATGTCTCTGCTTTTCAATATGCTATCTAGGTTGGTCATAACTTTTCTTCCAAAGAGTAAGCGTCTTTTAATTTCATGGCTGCAGTCACCATCTGCAGTGATTTTGGAGCCCCCCAAAATAAAGTCTGACACTGTTTCCACTGTTTCCCCATCTATTTCCCATGGAAAATGGACTGGATGCCATGATCTTCGTTTTCTGAATGTTGAGCTTTAAGCCAACTTTTTTACTCTCCTCTTTCACTTTCATCAAGAGGCTTTTAGTTCCTCTTTACTTT
This sequence comes from Aepyceros melampus, assembly GCA_006408695.1. Lineage (NCBI taxonomy): Eukaryota > Metazoa > Chordata > Mammalia > Artiodactyla > Bovidae > Aepyceros > Aepyceros melampus. Next base: position 77,888 of record SJXQ01007061.1, read on the forward strand.
CTGCCATAAGGGTGGTATCATCTGCATGTCTCAGGTTATTGATATTTCTCCTGGCAATCTTGATTCCAAAGAAGCTTTAGTGCTCCTCTATCTTTTGTCTTCTGATTTTGCCCTAATATTACTATCTTATCAGCCTCCTGTCCCTTTCATTAAAAAAATTTTTTTTTTACTATTTTATGTAACATTTTCTCCCAACAAGAAGTGATCCCAACCTCTAGCCAGCTACATTACCAAAAATAGAGGTCAAATTTCACATAATTTTCCTAGCTGACTTGAAATTATCTATAAGAACAATTTACCCATCAATTACCAAATGGAACACTGAAAATCTGAGACTGTTCAAAAAGAGTGAGAATTTTATCATTTCCCAGTAAGTTACTTACTTTTTTGCATCACAAGATTAAGTGCTCTATTTCAGATGCTGATCATGAAATTGTACCATTAGACCTTCCATGCAAGAAAATACCTGGAGCAAGTATCTGCATCCTTCATTTTACGATACTACAATGTGCCTCCAATTATCCTAAGAGATATTATAAATTTCTCAAACTGAATTAATATTATTTTTCAAATAAAAATACAGTAATTTCAATAGGAAGGGTAACATAAAAACATGGCTTTAAAATAAAATCAAAGTGAAGAAAAGATGCTTACTCCTTGGAAGAAAATTTATGACCAACCTAGATAGCATATTCAAAAGCAGAGACATTACTTTGCCGACTAAGGTCTGTCTAGTCAAGGCTATGGTTTTTCCAGTAGTCATGTATGGATGTGTGAGTTGGACTGTGAAGAAGGCAGAGCGCCGAAGAATTGATTCTTTTGAACTGTGGTGTTGGAGAAGACTCTTGAGAGTCCCTTTGACTGCAAGGAGATCCAACCAGTCCATTCTAAAGGAGATCAGCTCTGAGTGTTCTTTGGAAGGAATGATGCTAAAGCTGAAACTCCAGTACTTGGGCTACCTCATGAGAAGAGTTGACTCATTGGAAGAAACTCTGATGCTGGGAGGGATTGGGGGCAGGAGGAGAAGGGGATGACAGAGGATGAGATGACTGGATGGCATCACTGACTCGATGGACGTGAGTTTGAGTGAACTCCGGGAGTTGGTGTTGGACAGGGAGGTCTGGCGTGCTGCTATTCATGGGTTGCAAAGAGTCGGACACGACTGAGCGACTGAACTGAACTGAAGAATCACTAGTTATAGTTACAATGGATAGTTAATAAACCAAGTAGCAATTATCACCTTTTGGGCTACTTACGAATATACTTACTTTGCTTGAAGTTGGGCTATTCTTTTCCTGTGATATACCAATGCTGTGGGCTCTCCTGCCAAAACTTTAAGTTTTCCATGAAGATAAAATGCAGTTCTTTGGCCTTTCTTTATTGTCTCAATAAATGTGTCATATTCTTTCTTGATTGAAGTAAGAATGGATTTGTATGCAGTGACATATTCTATTACCTGAAACATGATTTTTTCTGTCTATGGTATTGAATTTTTTTCTAGAAAACTATAGATCAAAAGCCTTGCAAACAGCATTATAATTTTTTTTTAATGAAATGATGGGCAATTTGAAATCTAAAATTTTACAAATTTGAGCTTGCACTTCTATGCAATATGCCTGCATATTAAAGACAGTTCATGGTTACTGAATATATGATCTTGTGAATCATTACAATTCTGTGAGCTTAAATATGAGAAAAAAACATTTTTGCTCTACTCAGGAATTAACACATACATTATATGAAGTCAGTTAAAACCAATATCAGGTCTAACTATCCCACCTCTGGATCTCTTAAATACATATCATCCCTCACTATCTCCAAATCTAGTCTCTGAGTTCATTCAGACCTTAAAATCCTGGACTCCCTTCCTCTCCCTGTTTTTCTAACCCATCTGCTCTTGTTGATCAATAATCTCAATTACCAAAGTGCATGTCTATCCCCTGATGTCAAGTACAATTGTAGAAAACCCTTCACATCTTATATTCATGGTTTAAAATGACATTTATGTACATAATATCTCTGGAACAATAATGGAAGAAAATAGAAACCTACAGAGGAGGAAAGAAGTATAGAGAAAGAAAGGGTAAGTAGGTTCTAAAATGAGAAGGACTCGACTTCATTGTATACTCTGCTTATTGGTTTTTTACTTTATTTTCCTTCCTTTTTCTCTGGTTAACCTTGTGTAAACATTACTCAAATGAAAAAGCAATAATAACTAAGAAACACTTTAAGAAGTTAAAAATCAAAAGCATTAAAAATAATCTATGGTTGCCAACTCATGAGAATTTCAGAAGGTGTCAAGTGATATAAAGAATAAATGTAACCAATCCACAAGTTCCTCTGAAAGATACAATTATGCTTTCTACCCCTGCTACATATCTAGTCTATAGTATACTCCACTATAGCTAGAAAATACCTAGAAAAAAATAATGCAGAAAGACATCTGGTCTATCAAGAAATGGTATAAGGAGGGGAGTTCCCCATTGGCCCAGTGGTTAGGACTTGTGCTTTCACTGCTGTGGCCCAGGTTCATTTCTGGGTAGGGAAACTGAGATCGCAGAAGTGGTAGGTATAAGGAGACAACTGATCAACACCAAGCACCAGAAGAGGATTTCTGAGTGGAAGATACTGGTCATCTTTCTGACATGACCAAACTACCTATCCACCAAAATCAAGACTGTGCCCAGCAATTTTCAATAAAATGGAGACCATTAATTTGTGGTCTTTCAAACTAAACACTTCACTGTTCCCTGCTATCCTCTACTCCACAAGCCTCTATGATGTGCTGCAACAATCCAAGACAACTCAGGTATGTTAATGGATAGAAAACAGACTTGTTGTAACATCATGATCAACTCCCATGGGTTTACTAGAAGAAACAGATTTCAGAAAGACACTCATGAATTTTAAAGAATGCATAGAAAATGCATTAGAGTAAAGGAGGCAAACTGTTATGCTAGAAGTAGAATAGTTTTGGTTGGCCAGGAAAATATTTCAAAATTTAGGAAATTTCACCCAACGCCCATATTTTTAGCTTCTCCTGAAAACTCTGAAGAATCTACCAACATGGAACTCCCATTCCTTTAATGGCAGTAGTCAGCTGGAGCTTTAAATTGGATTCATTCTTCATTTCACCACAGTCCCCATGATTCCTTATTCTCTTAAAGCCAATCCACTTAACTCTCATATGACCTTCCTGACCTCAAGTTTCAGCCTCCATATTAAGGCTTCCCTTAACTCCTCCAAAACAGAGCCGTATTTCCCAGGTACAGAACTATGAGGAAGAAAAGGAATGGCACTCATTCCACCTCAGCTCCTACTCACAGGACATACACTATTTGCACAAAACGCCACAAGGAACACAAAAGGCCAGTCACTTTCCAGAGTCCGGCTGCCTCTATAATTCACCCATATCTCCTGAAACTCACTCTTCCTATCCTTGATCTTCTTTGCTTATTAAGTTCTCAGCTCTCTCTGGAACCTACCCTCAATTCTTGTAACATAAGCCTCAGGTCTCCTTGCTTTGATTCAGGCATTGATCTCTAGGCTGAATCCTCTACTTCTGATTTTAAACAGAATTTGGTACTTGTTCTCTGGTGCTAAGCACTCAGAGATTCAAGTTGGTACTTTCATCTTTTGCCAGACCAGACCCTTCCTAGAGATAGGGAAGATTAGAGAAGGCAGACATTAATAGTTTATTAAAACCAAATGTGCTAGAATAACATGAAAATGGAAAGGCAGATTATTTTTGTGAGAAGCTAGAAGAAAGGTTTCTCTAAGTACCACAGGATTTCTATTTCAGATCCTCTCTTAGTTTTGAATAATAGGATTCTTCACAATGTACAATGTTTAACTGTATAACGTACAAATAGTTCAAATGGAAATGCTGGGGGGTAGGGAGAAAAGGACTAAAGATACAGAAGTCACCTTTTATTTAATCTCCTGTCTTTTTTCTAGGAATTAAATTTACCAACATCTCCTCCAAAATGACTTCACCATAACTATACTAATTTAAAGCAGAGAGCTCTTCATGTGCGAAAACTTGTGACAAGTGTTAGCATTTGGATATGCAAAAATAAGTATGTTAGTTATAACTTTCCTTTGCTGATTTCATACAAGTAGAGTCTCAGCATGATTTCTGATATTTATAAAACCTATTCAATACACTACCTATAAACATTCACCTAATACATTCCTTAATGACTAAAACACCAAAACAATTTCATTGATCAAACAACTTATAAAATGAAGCTAACCTGCCAATGTACCAGTTTATTTTTTAAGAAATATATTTTTATTTGTTTATTTATTTAGCAGTGCCAGGTCTTAGTTGCAGCAAGTAGGATCTTTAGTTGCAACATGTGGGATCAAGTTCCCCGACCAGGGATCAAACCTGGGCCCCCTGCTTTGGGAGTGCAGAGTCTTAACCACTAGACCACCAGGGAGGTCCCTGTATCAGTTCTTATTTTTTTTATTTTATTCAGTTTTTTTTAATTTTTATTTTTTTAGTTTGTTTTGCTTTACAATACTGTATTTGTTTTGCTACACATTGACATGGATCAGCCACGAGTGTACATGATCTCCCATTCCCGACCCCCACCTCCCCCCTCCCGCCTCACACCCTCTCTCTGGATTATCCCCGTGCATCAGTCCCAAGCATCCTGCATCCTGCATCAAACCTGGACTGGCGATTCGTTACACTTATGATATCACACATGTTACACTGCCACTCTGCCAACCCATCCCACCCTCTCCCTCTCCTACAGAGTCCAGATTTTCTACATGACTTTAAAGGAAGAAAAGACTCTCTTTTCCATTTTATACTTTTATGGATATGCAAGTGAAGTGAAGTGAAGTGAAGTGAGGTACAAGTCATTCAGTTGTGTCCGAGTCTTTGTGACCCCAGGGACTATACAGTCCGTGGAATTCTCCAGGCCAAAATACTGGAGTGGGTAGCCTTTCTCTTCTCCAGGGGATCTTCCCAACCTAGGGATCGAACCCAGGACCCAGGTCTCCCACATTGCAGGCAGATTTTTTATCAGCTGAGCCACAAGGGAAGCCCAGGAATACTGGATTAGGTAGCCATCCCCCAACGAATCTTCCCAGCCCAGGAATCTAACCAGGGTCTCCTGCATTGCAAGCAGATTCTTTGCCAACTGAGCTATTAGGGAAGCCGAGTGAATGAGCGTCAATTTTCTTAATTCCACTTTTAGGTATCTATGATTACTTTATGCTCATTTTCCCTTAGAGTGAGGCATTTTATTTTTATTTTAAGAGGAGAAATAAGATTCAGTGTATAATGCTTAAAAATTAAACAAAACAGAGTTCTATTTTGCCTATGGGTGTTTAACTCAGAGACAAATAGTTTACAACATAAGTAATTATTTCTTCCAGGTAAGGAGGAAAGGATGCTTTATTTTACAGTCAGGGCATTTTCAAAGACAGGTGAAAAAGAAAAAGTGAGGTTAAAAAAAATGAGGATTGGTGGCCATATTGCAATCGTTTACAAAGAAAAGATGGTTTTTCTAAAATCTTAAAGAGCAAAATCAAATGTTAGCTAAAACTGCAGCATTTTCTGACCTCTGTTTTTCAGGTCTGGAAGATCCCCTGGAGGAGGAAATGGCAACCCACTCCAGTATTCTTGCCAGGATGATTCCGTAGACAGAGCAGCCTGTTGGGCTACAGTCCATGGGGTCGCTAAGGGTCAGGCACGACTGAGGGACTTTCACTTTCACTTTTCACTCTCATGCATTGGAGAAGGAAATGGCAACCCACTCCAGTGTTCTTGCCTGGAGAATCCCAGGGTCGGAGGAGCCTGATAGGCTGCTGTCTATGGGGTCACACAGAGTCGGACACGACTGAAGTGACTTAGTAGTAGTAGTAGTAGTAGAAGCAACTGAGCATGCATGCACCAACTGCTTGTTTACTGTGCCTATCTAGACCTCTAATCTAAGAGGGGTCTCAATTCAATATTATAGATCAAATTTAAAGCAAGATTTTAATGACACCGCAAACCAACCCAAAACGATGAAGAATCACCAGGTTCTGGCTACAGCCCAATTCCTAACAAATCGGATAATAATTTAAGATGGAAGGTCAAAATGATTTTGAAGGCACAGACTGTAGCTCAAAAACTGATAGCCTGCAGCTATCATAGCCTTAAGCTATGATAACTGAAGTACTCATTAACTGTCTAGTAATATAAATTCAGCATAGCATTTTCCACATTCATCCCTTTCTGACAAATTGGACAAATTTCTCAAAACTGATGATAAATAGAAGTAGTCAAACAAGCAGTGGTGTTACTAAGGTATGAATCTTATTGTCAGTATGGACCATTTCTACCACATAAAAACTCCACTGTCTTAGAGCGTTACGATACCTTATCAAAAACGTTTCGGTATATGATGTAATATTCATCAGCAGCTCCTTCCTCATTACAGCACACTCTTTCAGTTTCTGTAATTATGTATCTTTGCATTCTTTCCAAAAATTCCTTGTCACTTCCACTAATGATAGGAGGGAGAACAGCATGCTTATTTATTTCCTGGACGGACATAACGTCAATCTAGACACCTGTTCACCAGAGAAAATTTATGTCTTGATTTGCTTATGCAACAAAGCCAAAATTTTGATAAGCCTGAAATTAAAAACAATCAATTAATCTAAAGCTTTACATAAATTAGGTCAAATATGGATCTAAATAAAATGTATCAGAAAAAAAACTCATGGATCTCATGAAATAAATATTTCTTTTTTTTAATTAATTTTAATTTTTAGTTTGTTTTGCTTTACAATACTATATTCTGAAATAAATATTTCAACCTATGAGTGAACAGGTCTAATAAATTCTACTGTCATGTGCTATACTATACCTCTGGGATAGAAATACCAAACACCAGACAATAAAAAGTTCTTTTCTTACTAAAGAAGCATTTGTATCATAAGATCGAATGGTTTAACTTAACATTTTCTAACAGAAGTTTAATTAGCATTTTATTTGCTTCATGTGGGAAAACTAGTTTGAAAGCATCCTGATGAAACAAACAAGGTCAAATATTGTGGCCTCCAGTCATTCTGGTGTGGGAGTGATAGCCTTGCTTATAGGAACTTAGGCTTAACTAAGACAGAAGCGGGCTTCCCTGGTGGCTCAGAGGTTAAAGCATCTGCCTCCAGTGTGGGAGACCTGGGTTTGATCCCTGGATTGGGAAGATCCTCTGGAAAAGGAAATGGCAATCCACTCCAGTATTCTTGCCTGGAGAATCCCATGGACTGAGAAGCCTAGTAGGTTACAGTCCACGGGGTCGCAAAGAGTCGGACACGACTGAGCGACTTCACCTCAAGACAAGAAGCTACTGTAGGACTGTGTGCAGAAGACTGACAGCTGACTTACATTTTCAAAGAATTGCTCTTACTGCCCTGTGAAGACAAGGGTTGAACTCAGAATTACTGGGAAGCTACTAAATAGCCCAGGCAAAAGATAATAGTGGCTTGAAACAGTGGTAACAGCAGAGCCGTGAGAAGTGTTTGGCGCATATATCAAAAATAAAACCGTAAAGATCTGTTGAGGAATGCGATGTGGGTATGAGAGAACAGTCAGGGATGACCATAAAGTTTCTGGCTTCAGCAACTGAAAAGATTGTTTTGCCTTTTATGAGATGGGAAGATCAATTTCATAAGATCATGAGTTTGGGCCCACCTATTAGAGATGATGAATTGACAGCTAGTATGTGAAGCTGGAGCTCAAGTGAGTAGTCCAAGTGAGAAAGAGGTTTATAAGTCATCTGCATATAAATGATATTTAAAAGTTATGACGTAGAATGGAAAAAGATCTGAGAAATGTAAGCAAAGCAGATATCCAAGGATGGAGCCTTGAGGGGCACTTCAAAGCTTGGAGGTCTAGTAGCTAATGAGGAAGCAGCAAAACTGCCTAGAAAAGAGGGTCTATGGAGATGGAAGTCAATCAGGTGAAGAAAATGTTTCAAAGAGGAAAGGCATGATCCACTGTGTCCAACGCTGCTGACAGGTCAAGGAAGATTAAATGGATATTGAATTTAGCAATACAGAGGTTGTTCTCACAGTTATTCAGTTGGAATAGGAGGGGAGACAAAAAGCCTGTCCCTGGAAGTGGGTTCAGTCAATGGAAGGAAAGAATTAAAGAGACAATGAGTATAAACAACTTTTAAGGAGTTTTGTTGTAAAAGTGGAGATTAATTGGCAGAATATGGGATGAAGAGTGTACCAGAGAGAAGAAATGGATTCCTCAGAAGTGCCAAAGAAGGAAAGACATCTCAGGAACTTCAGTTAGCTCAAAGTTAATAAAGTGTAAAGCGAGTTAATGGCTTTGGCAGATTAGGCTGTAAGGAAGGCAGAGGTTCACTATCACACCAAGGAATTTGGGTTTTATCTTGAAGGTGAAATAGCATAATGACATATCATTTTTACTTTTTAGAATACTTTGGCGGCATAATAAAGGTGGGTTAGAAGACGACTGGGGACAGAGAAAATTAAGAAGCCTGAATTTGGGGATGGGGCAGAGAACGGCAGAGAGATAAAGACATTAGTAGGGTACACATGGCAAAAGGCCATATGGCTCAGCAGGTAAAGAAACCACCTGCACCGCAGGAGACCTGGGTTTGATCCCTGGGTGGGAAGATCCCCTAGAGAAGGAAATGGCAACCCATTCTAGTATTTTTGACCTGAAAAATTCCATGGACAGAGGGCCCTGGCCGGCTTAGCATATGAGGTCGCAAAGAGTCGGGACAGGACTAAGCACAAACGCGTAGCAAAGGTTTAGCTCGCTAACCCGCCTGCCTTGCCAGGAGAGCACCCTACACATACTCCAAAAACTTCCTCTTAGGACTTTCACAACTCCCAACGTCCAAACTTGTAGATTCTGCAGTAAATAAACTTCTATTGGGTTTCTTTCGCATATGACTTCATGTGAAAATCGGAAAACTCCTGAGACTTAACATACTAAACCTTTTCACACTGCGTAGTGACATACAAGACAGGGTCTTCCTCAAACTAGCAGAGTCTAAGGGCTTGAGGACACCACCTATTTTCCTGGTTGCCTGGAGCTGGCCACTGGAAGGCCCTTCCCTTGAAGGACCTGGGAGCTTCTGGTGGTAGACTGCCGATTCTCCGCCCCTCACCGCCTCTGTTAGTGGGTACGACACTTTTGGTCCCCCTTCTCTTCTCCAGCCTCTTAACCTTCCCTCCTAGTCACTTCTGACTCGTTTCTATCCCCCGAAACCATTACTGCACTTGCCTCTTCCTCCTCACCTTAACCCCTTTCTCCAAACCCACCGCTAGGCGATAGTAACTAGGGAGCCGGGAGGTGCGGAACTGCATCTTGGGACAAGTAGTCCTGCCGAAAAGAAAGCAGTGGAAACTACAATTCCCAGAAGACACTGCCATTTCCTCCCTTTTTCCCATGAAGCCCCTTTAACTCCACCCCCTTTTAAAGGCCCTCTTAGCCACGTGAACTACAGGGGCAGGTCTTTTAAAGACATTTCTAAGTGGCTTAAATCTATTATTTAGAGAAAGTTCTGAATGATAAAGTGAGAAATAAGCTAAGCTAGAGGGAGGAGAAATGAGGTCATGACCTGGTCTGGCATGTGGCTAGACAGCCGCTGCGACAGTGCTCAGGCACTTGGTGTGGCCGCCTAGGAGGCGGGGCCTCCAGGAGCGCCCGGAAAGCTCGTGGACCAGCGCGGGGCCTTCCTTTTGGATCCGCCATCTGCGGTGAGTGTGTGCTTGCGGCCGCGCTCTGGCCCGTAACTTGCCATCGCCCTTCCTGTGTCTCCGGGTCTCATCTGTCTCCTCCTTTCCTCACTCTCAGGTGGAACCGCCGCCAAGATGCAGATTTTCGTGAAGACTCTGACGGGGAAGACCATCACTCTTGAGGTACGGGCCAGGCCGGGGAGAAGCCGCGGCCTGAAGGAGGGAGGGCCTGAGGCGGATTTCGGCACGCGCGCTGCTTTCCGCCGTACAACGCGTTTCTGAGCCTAGCTTCTAAAATTTGCCCTTGAAGTGAGGGTTGTTTGCTGAGCCGCGGCCTAGGGCGCGTTTTCTATGCCTGAAGTCCGAGCGTGTCACGTCAAGGCGTTCCGACAGGGGAGCCGGAGCCGGCGTCGCGCGGTGGGAGGGGGCGCTCCTGTAGGTGGGCGCGAGCAAGTGTGGCCCGGCCGCCAGTCCGGGCTCTCCTAGGTAGGCTTCGGCCCCCACAGGCCCGGTTCCTGGGTAACTTTCAAGTTTCTTATTCTATTACCAATATGTTTGCATTTTAAAACTCCTAGGTCGAGCCCTCGGATACAATAGAAAATGTAAAGGCCAAGATCCAGGATAAGGAAGGCAAGTTGATATTTTCTGATTCAGAAAAACTGATCTGTAGAGGTTCTCGTCAGGTGCTAGACATACCTGCTCTCTGTAGGATGGCAAGAGGTCTGATCGAAACGCGTTGTATGCTTTTGGAATAAGACAGTAGACAAACGTTTATCAGTATGGAGCCAAACTGCAATTAACGTTTCACGTGTGTGAATTCGAACGAGTTGGCTAATTTACACTCAGCGTCTTCTGTAAAGTGGCTATGTTAACGTATATTAAGAGTAAATGGGATTAAAATGTGTAAACATTTACAGTTATACCTTTCCTGTAGTCAAAATTCACTGTCAGTACCATTTATTTGATTTAGGACTGTAAATCTTGAGCAGATATGCTCAATTTGCTATCACTTAATTTATGTATTCAACTTGTTTCCCATTAGGAATTCCTCCTGACCAGCAAAGACTGATCTTTGCTGGCAAGCAACTGGAAGATGGACGTACTTTGTCTGACTACAACATTCAAAAGGTCTGTTTGGAGGAAAGCAGCACTTTAAGTATAAATACATGTGTTACAACTGAGAATTTTGACCAGTATTCCAAAGTAGGGGGAATAGTTTTCAATTAGCAATAGTGTCCTGGGTGATTCTGCATCCGCATTTGAGAAGTGCTGCTACAGTCTCCTACATTTTGGATTTTGCACATTGCATCCCATGATGTTATTTAACCTTTCTATGGCAGTTTATATAAGAATCAAATAACCCCCCCTCCAACATTCCATTATCTGTGGGTGTGCTTGACATCCAGTTAGAAGGTGCTGGTTGTCCCTTCTCTGAACACTAGCATTAATGTAGCCATTCTTAAAGCCTGTTTCATTCTCTCTTCAATAACAGGAGTCCACTCTTCATCTAGTGTTGAGACTTCGTGGTGGCGCTAAGAAAAGGAAGAAGAAGTCTTACACCACTCCCAAGAAGAACAAGCATAAGAGAAAGAAGGTTAAATTGGCTGTTCTGAAATACTATAAGGTGGATGAGAATGGCAAAATCAGTCGCCTTCGCCGGGAGTGTCCTTCAGATGAATGTGGTGCTGGAGTTTTTATGGCCAGTCACTTTGACAGACATTATTGTGGCAAATGTTGTCTGACCTATTGTTTCAACAAACCAGAAGACAAGTAATTGTATATTGGTTAATAAAGATATGTGTAAAGGCCAAGATCCAGGATAAGGAAGGAATTCCTCCTGACCAGCAAAGACTGATCTTTGCTGGCAAGCAACTGGAAGATGACATACTTTGTCTGACTACAACATTCAAAAGGAGTCCACTCTTCATCTAGTGTTGAGACTTCGTGGTGGCGCTAAGAAAAGGAAGAAGAAGTCTTACACCACTCCCAAGAAGAACAAGCATAAGAGAAAGAAGGTTAAATTGGCTGTTCTGAAATACTATAAGGTGGGCCAAATAACTTTTTGTCTATAGATGAATAATTTTGTTTGCATTTCTGGTTTCACACTTTTTTATTAAAGAAGTTTGGAGTTGGTATTTGATTGGGCTTTATGTAATGGAGATTACCCATAGTTACTTCATTTCAACTAAGCTTCGGGTTCTAATGTCAGTTTCAGTTCAGGTCTTAACTCTCTCCATCACTTGCATGGCTGGACTTTAAAAAACTTAACTTTTTGTTGTACTAATTTCTGGTGAGAATTTAGGATGCTTTGGTTTGTAAATATTAAAAACTATCATTGTTGTGTAATTTAAAGGATAAATATTTTGAGTCTCTTATAAGCCAGACTTCAGAATATGTTGGAAGATTATCTTAATAGCAAGTTTCTGCTTTTTAGGTGGATGAGAATGGCAAGATCAGTCGCCTTCGCCGGGAGTGTCCTTCAGATGAATGTGGTGCTGGAGTTTTTATGGCCAGTCACTTTGACAGACATTATTGTGGCAAATGTTGTCTGACCTATTGTTTCAACAAACCAGAAGACAAGTAATTGTATATTGGTTAATAAAGATATGAGCTAACATTTAAATGTTGGGTTTTATTCCACTGCTTTTAAAAGTGGACTTTAAGCATCAAATTTTCTAAAGTAACCTGTACTTTGCAGAATTATGTTGTATGTAGTATCTATTTAGATATAAGCCAGTTGTTTTGACCTCAGCAGTATTGACATTTAGACTGATAATTTTTGGTTCTAGGGGCCTTGCTTTGCATCAGTAGTATAGTGAACAGCATTCCTGGCCTCTACCCACTTGATGCCATGAGCATACTATCCCTCCCCACAGCCAAAAGTATCCACATTGCCAGATGACCCTGAGGGTGGGGAAGAACTATGCCCTTCCTCACCCCTGCAGATTGGGAAACACTGGTTTGTGTGAATTGGTATTACAACCTTGCCTTAAAAGGCAACAATATACTTGTTTCCTACAGATGAAGTTTAAAGGCTGAGCTCCTGAGTTGCCAATTAATCCATCTCAAGTCTCTGGGTGGTTTGGCTCAATATTTGCTGTTTGCAATACAAAGGGTACATGCTATTATTCAATGCTAAGTGTGTAAATTGTAATGTTTACTTACTGGTAGTGTTGATGCTAAAAAAATATGGTTTCATAGTATTGGTATCTCATTTTGCCTCTAGAGCACAGTTCAGAATCATTGAACTAAAGCACCTGAAACTTTTAAAATTGATTTTTAAGATTCAGTGATAGGCCAATAATAGTTTTCTTTAGCCATATTTTCCCATACCAGGATTTCTAGTTATAGGCATCAGGACTGTAGTATTTTAACAGATAAACATCAGTTAAAGCTTGGTAGAGCTTTTTTGACCAGTAGTGAGTGATGAACTATACCTTCAGTAAAACAAAACTAGTTGTTCTATAATAAGACAAAAACATTTAATCATTTATATATTTTTAAATAATTTTAAAATCCTGGATCCCAAGAAGTCTTGGCTGGAACTTCTTTTTCTTCATAACAAACAATAGCATCTCCCACTTTAAATTCTATCGTCTCTTCATCCAAACTAAGACCACAGTCCATTCCAGTTTTGACAACTGAAGTATCATCTTTATGGTGTTTCAGTGAAATTAACGAGCCTTTAGGGGAAAAAAAAATACAGGGTTCATATAGTCAGTAAGTATCCAGCAAGTACTGTTGTCTGCTACAATAGCAGACTACAAGGAAAATTACACTGGGATTGTTACAGGTTTTACACTTCCATGTTAAATGATGGGGCTAAATACCAAGGAAAGAGAATTAAAGTGGCTGTAGTAGTCTTCCTTTTTAAAGTTAACACTGCAAGGGATGGGATGGTTCTCAGGACTTGGATGAGCTAAACAGGATGACACTGCAGGCAAAGGTGGTTGCTGCTGCTGCTAAGTCACTTCAGTCGTGTACGACTCTGACCCTAAAGATGGCAGCCCACCAGGATCCCCCGTCCCTGGGATTCTCCAGGCAAGAACACTAGAGTGGGTTGCCATTTCCTTCTCCAAGGCATGAAAGTGAAGTCACTCAGTGGTGTCCGACTCTTAGCGACCCCATGGACTGCAGCCTACCAGGCTCCTCTGCCCATGGGATTTTCCAAGCAAGAGTACTGGAGTGGGGTGCCATCGCCTTCTCTGCAGGCAAAGGTGGTTAGAGGATGGAAATAAGTACACATGGCTGGAAAGGGCTTCCCAGGTGGCCCTAGTGGTAAAGAACTTGCCTGCCTGGTACAGAATATAAGACAGGTTCAGTCCCTGGGTCTGGAAGATCCCCTGGAGAAGGGCATGACAACCCACTCCAATATTCTTGCTGAAAAACTGGACAGTCTGGTGGGCCTTAGTCTGCAGGGCCACAAAGAGCCGGACACAACTGAAGCAACTCAGCACACATGGCTGGAAAGGTAGCTTGGGGTCAATTAATGGCACCCCACTGCAGTATTCTTGCCTGGAAAATCCTATGGACAGAGGAGCCTGGAAGGCTGCAGTCCATGGGGTCGCTGAGGGTCAGACACAACTGAGTGGCTTCACTTTCATGCATTGGAGAAGGAAATGGCAAACCACTCCAGTGTTCTTGCCTGGAGAATCACAGGGATGGGGGAGCCTGGTGGGCTGCTGTCTAGGGGGTCGCAGAGTCACGACCGAAGTGACTTTGCTAAGTAGCAGTAGCAGAAGAAAATCAAGACTGGGGAACTAACAATCCTGTGGGAATCATTGGGACTTGAGGCCAGATAGGAGTTAGCAAGAGGTGACCTGAGACTCTACCCTAAGACTAGGGTAGTGAAAGACCTCAGATAGTAACCCACAATCAGGTTTTTAGTGACTGGATATGATAGAAACAGTCATGTTGCTTACCCTTCCAAATAACATGTCCATTGCGATTAACTTAAATTTTTTTTGCTTTTCTATCTGTCCCTTTTGGACTCTGCAGCCAGCCACAGGAACTTTTTTCTTCCCTTCTGTTATAGAGAAGGTAGCTAGTATAGAAGCCTCACCTTTAGGAAGAAGAGAACATTAAGTATACTGAAAACAGAAATTCTGACAAATACATAATTTCTGACATTCTGCACAGCAAGAATTAACGGCATGAGGAAAATATACAAACTCTGGTAAAGAAGTCCTGATTTTCTCTGACTCCACCACTCTTTTCCTGGCCAATATTAGAAATAAAAGCATAAAAATCCTTGGAAATGTACTTACCAAAAGAATGAACAAAAGAAACACGTTTGCTGTTTTGGGTGAATAAAATGCAGTAGCAGATGCTAACAGTTGATTGTAAAATGAGTGTAATTTATGTCTACTTCGTGAAAAGCTAGTTCTCAGTCATCCTTCAGTACAGTTTCTCAACTGGATCATATTAAGCTCACCACTGGTAGATTATACACACTTAAGAGTACTAAATCTGACTCAATTTTTTTACTGACTGAAATTTGAAACATTCCAATACGACATGGTATCAAACAGTAGAATGTACTAGTTTTCTAGGGTTAGTGCTATGTTGTGTTCACTTCCTCCTAGAAATCCTCATATGACTTCTCCAAATTGCTCTTAGCACAAGAACATAACAAATCTGTGATCATGTTTAGCAGAAGAGCCTAAAATAAATCTGCATTGTGGACCAAAAATGGAAATACTGAGTCTCATCATGAAGAAACAGACAAATCCAAATTAAAGTACATTCAACAAAGTCACTGGCCTATAACACTTCAAAAATATCGGTCAAAAAAGATAAGAACAGGGAACTTCCCTGGTGGTCCAGTGGCTAAGACTCCATGCTCCCAATGCCAGGGGCCCAGGTATAATCCCTGGTCAGGGAGCTAGATCCTGCATGCTGCAACTAAGATGTGGGGCAGCCAAATATTTTTTTAAAAAAGAAAATCTGTCATCCTGAACCAGGGGAAAATATATACCTATAAAGTACATTATAGAAACAATGAACATGGACTGCTGACTTACAGTATTAATGTTCCATTTCCTAAGTTTATATTTGTTCTGTGGTTTTATAAAAGAACATCCTTGTGTTTAGAAAATAAACACCAGGTAGGCCAAAATGTTCCTTTGAGTTTTTACCTTTTTGGTCAATCCATTATTTAGGGGCAAATGAATACAATACCTCGAAATAAATGGCCCAGGAAAAACAGTGAGTGTGTATGGAGGAAGCGGGTGGACTAAAGCAAGTGGGGCGAAAAGTAAACAACTGAACTGGAAGCGAGTTCCTTATACTTTTCCAGTAATTTTTCAGGAAATTGAAAAACTATCATCAAAATTAAAAGTTAACCAAGAAAATCTGGATGTTGGGAGGAAAAAACATAAAATGATTCAGTCCATCTTAAATAAATTTAGCCTTTAATCTGGCCAAAGGATATATTAGAAAAAAATAATTTTAAATGTTAAATATTTAATGTAAGTTTTCTTCTCATGGTGGATTTCTCTATCAGTTGCAGGACACAATCAATGGCTCCTTCTACAACACTATTAATCTTTACGCCTCCATCCAGTCTACTCTGTATTATGAGTTGTTTATGTCTAACTAGAGGGCATGTTCTTACTGCTTTATTGCCTTTATATCCTCACAGCCAAAGCATAACACTTTACAGAGGCCAGGTGTTTATAATTCAGATGAAATTATGCTGAACCATTATCTACAGTAGTCAGTTTTTCTAGAACACAGGATATGTGTTGGAACAGTGAACATATTTAAAACAGTGAAATACATTTCCGCTTAAACTCTGCTTTCAAGTGTTATTCACAGCAGGTAAGGTATGAATGTTTAGAAGTACCATTCAGTGAACACTCACCTATTGGGTGCTCTTCCACAATGCAGGGCAATCTGCTGCTCAGTTCTTCCTGCAAATCTTCAATAAGACGGTAAATGACTTTGTGAAGTTTAATTTTTACTCCTTTATTTGCAGCCAACTGCTGGAAACATTGCCTGCATTCACATTGAAGCCGTATATAACACCTGGAAAGCATAAATAAAGTAGCACAAATGTTGCATTAAACAATCTTTCAAGCAAAAACTCCAATCTAAATTTTTTGCTTCTATATAAGTTAAAAGCAAGTAGGAGAGATAAATTCTATATTTTCTCATGAGAGCTAGTTTTCAAATTAATAAAAATATTTTATAAATTCTGTTATGTCTTACTAAACAAGGAAAATTTCTTTGATTTTTAAGTGTTCTTTATGATGTTTTAATGTTCATTTAGGAAACATTTAAAGTGCCCAAAATGTGCAGGGTCATATGCTAAATGTTAATTTTTATACCAGGGAAATAAAAAAAGATTATAGCTGAAATATTATTACATTATTTTAATAATTATTAATTACAATCTTATAGCCTACAACTTTTGTGGTTTGCTCTGAAGTATTCAGCTGACCAAAAGATGTTCATGAACATATGACCCTTGAGCAACATAGGTGTTAGGGATGCTGATCCTCCAGACAGTTAAAAATCCAAGAGTAACTTATAGTCGGCCCTCCATATAAATGTGGTTCCTCCACATCCAAGGAGTCAGCCAACCTCAGATCTTGTAGTACTATAATATTTATTACTGAAAAAAATCCATGTATAAGTGGATCCACAGTTCAAAACCATGTTTCAAGTGTCAACTGAAGTTACTTAATTAGAAAAGTTCAAGAGTTATTTACGAAATGAAAGAAGTACCATGGACCTGACCATTTTACCAAAGAACAAATGGAAACAAAAGCAAAACACTTTCCTTAAACAAGTGAAAAAATTAAAGCAAATGGCTTCAGTTCAGTTAAGTTCAGTGGTTCAGTTGTGTCTGACTCTTTGGGACCCCATGAACTGCAGCACGCTAGGCCTCCCTGTCCATCACCAACTCCCGGAGCTCACTCAAACTCACATCCATCGAGGTGGTGATGCCATCCAGCCATCTCATCCTCGGTCGTCCCCTTCTCCTCCTGCCCCCAATCCCTCCCAGCATAAGGTCTGATGCTGTAAAAAGCAATATTGCATCAGTTCAGTTCAGTCGCTCAGTCGTGTCCGACTCTTTGCGACCCCATGAATCACAGCATGCCAGCCTCCCTGTCCATCACCAACTCCCGGAGTTCACTCAAACCCACGTCCATTGAGTCCGTGATGCCATCCAGCCATCTCATCCTCGGTCATCCCCTTCTCCTCCTGCCCCCAATCCCTCCCAGCATCAGGGTCTTTTCCAATGAGTCAACTCTTCGCATGAGGTGACCAAAGTACTGGAGCTTCAGTTTTAGCATCATTCCTTCCAAAGAACACCCAGGGCTGATCTCCTTCAGAATGGACTGGTTGGATCTCCTTGCACTCCAAAGGACTCTCAAGAGTCTTCTCCAACACCACAGTTCAAAAGCATCAATTCTTCAGCACTCAGCTTTCTTCGCAGTCCAACTCTCACATCCATACATGACCACTGGAAAAACCATAGCCTTGACTAGACGGACCTTTGTTGGCAAAGTAATGTCTCTGCTTTTCAATATACTATCTAGGTATGACCTAAATCAAATCCTTTATGATTATACAGTGGATGTGAGAAATAGATTTAAGGGACTAGATCTGATAGACAAAGTGCCTGATGAACTATGGACAGAGGAGACGGGGATCAAGACCATCCCCATGCAAAAGAAATGCAAAAAAGCAAAATGGCTATCTGAGGAGGCCTTACTAATAGCTGTGAAAAGAAGAGAAGTGAAAAGCAAAGGAGAAAAGGAAAGATATAAGCATCTGAATGCAGAGTTCCAAAGAATAGCAGGAGAGATAAGGAAGCCTTCCTCAGCAATCAATGCAAAGAAATAGAGGAAAACAACAGAATGTAAAGACTAGAGATCTCTTCATGGAAATTAGAGATTTCATCAAGAGGCTTTTTAGTTCCTCTTCACTTTCTGCCATAAGAGTGGTGTCATTTGCATATCTGAGGTTATTGATATTCCTCCCAGCAATCTTGATTCCAGCCTGTGCTTCTTTCAGCCCAGCGTTTCTCATGATGTCCTCTGCATATAAATTAAATAAGTGGGGTGACAATATACAGCCTTGACGTGCTCTTTTTCCTATTTGGAACCAGTCCGTTGTTCCATATCCAGTTCTAACTGTTGCTTCCTGACCTGCATATAGGTTTCTCAAGAGGCCAGTCAGGTGGTCTGGTATTCCCATCTCTTTCAGAATTTTCCAGTTTATTGTAATCCACACAGTCAAAGGCTTTGGCATAGTCAATAATGCAGAAATAGATGTTTTTCTGGAACTCTCTTGCTTTTTCCATGATCCAGCGGATGTTGGCAATTTGATCTCTGGTTCCTCTGCCTTTTCTAAAACCAGTTTGAATATCAGGAAGTTCATGGTTCCCATATTGCTGAAGCCTTGCTTGGAGAATTTTGAGCATTACTTTACTAGCGTGTGAGATGAGTGCAATTGTGTGGTAGTTAGGAGAAAAACATAACCACTTTGAAAATCTTGTCATTAAGAAATCGTTCAACACACCACACTATCTACATTAATGGTATAGTCAGTGCCCATAAAGTACTTTGAAATAGCCAGCATTATGGAAGACACCATTTCAGTAGTAGAGCTAACAATTCTATTCAAGTTAGGTCATGAAGTACCTCCTTCCTAAATGATTCACTAATTCATAAAATTGGTGCTTTGCCTAGATGTTAAACCTAGTCAAAGTCACAGTCATGCAATCATGAGTTCCCATTCTGTATAACATAAGTTTGACTTATGCCTTCGAGGTATTTAAAGCTAAAAGGAGCTTTTGATCTAAGAAAAATATAATATATAAAATTACAAGTGAACAAAAATAGACAGTCTCTTTTACAAAAGTAAAAGAGAAAAGAAAACAGTGAATAGGCTGTCTGCAGATTTCAGGAGCATTCAAAGTCTAAGTGAAAGAGAGAACCAAGCTTGGGTTTGGTTTGGGAAGTGGGTGAGATGAGGTGGCAGTAATGGTACACTGGGAAAAAAACAAGAAACACAACTGGGGCTTGAAATAGTTCGCCAAGATTCCAGTACAACAGTGACAAGTGGGGCTGTGCCCGCAATACTGCACATCAGTATGCAATCACTAGCTGGGACTGGACTGCCAACAGGAAGGGGAATGCGGATGGGGAGTAAATGTCAGGTGTCAGCAGCCCAGCAACAAAAGACAAAAGTGAAAGGTTCAGAGTGTGTTCTAAGGAACACAGTTAAACAGGAAATGGAAAACTTACCATGAAATGTTTCAGCAAGTTTGACATCATTTTCACTAATATCACCCACACCAAAATGTACCAATTCTAGTTCACACTCCTGTGAAGCATCATAGGTATCCATAATGTTCAAAATGGCTTCAACAGAACCATCAACATCACCTAAACGCAGCAAAAGTTTAAAAGTATTGATGTTAGGAGGTAGGAATTAACAGACTCAAAAATTATAATAATCTATTTCAAGCAGTAACAAGAATGTCATTTACCATGGAATATATTCTTATTTAGGTTTAGCATGAAAAATACCTTCTTAGCTGAACAAAGTATAATGAACCAGATATACATTTACAGCAAAAGTCACAAGAAAATTGTTTATGGAAATCTCCCGCAGTGGAGGCGGGCAAAAAAGGTCAAAAGGTACAAAATTCCAGCTATAAAATAAATACGTAATGGGGATGTAATATACAGCATAGTGACTATAGTTAATAATACTGCATTGCTTATTTGAAAGCTGCTAACAGAGCAAATCTTAAAAGTGTTCAAGAAAAAATTTTTAACTATGTATTAGTGAGAGATGCTAACTTGATTTACTATGGTGGTCATTTCACCATATATACAAATATTGAATCATTATGAAAATGTTACATGTCAGTTATATCTCAGCTTTTAAAAATTCCCTTCCAAAATACTGAAATCATTTCAGCTTATGGCCAAATTAATGAGAATGACAAAATATGAAAAAAAATGACAAAAAATGAGTTGTAAAGTAAAATCTTTTAAAAGTCACCTTTAACAACTATAGGAAGTACATTTGAATCTCTTTCTAGTTTTTCTTTCGGCTTTAAGGGTTGCTGCTCTCTTTTTTCTTTGTACTTTATATATGATCTCTCCTTCCAGTGCAAAGTGCCATACTTCTCGCGGTCTTTCCGATGCGCCTCTTGGTGTTCCTTTCGCTTTTCTTCTATTAATTTTAAATCCTCTTTATTTTTCTCCTGTTCTTGCTCATACTTTCTCCAGTCAACAACTTCACGTGCCCTTGGCTTTATAGAGGGAGAAAGGGAATTACTTAACTGAACAGAAACCAATAACTGCTGGTTTTTTCCTCCACTATAAAATTAGCTTAATTCATATATGAAACCACTAATTAAAACTTTAATATGGAGGCTTTGTGTAAATTTGAAATTATTTAAAAATCCAATCTTAAATTGCTAAAAATTCTATAGCCAAACTCTAAAATGACATCACTGGCCACTCACACATGTTATAGCACTGGATTAACATTACTTATTTTATATTGTAATATTATAGACTGACATTTTAAATCACTATATCATATTCTACATCATAGGAATTAAGTTTAATATACCTCAGATTCTACTTCAAGAATTTCATCTCCTGCAGAAGGGAGGTCTCTCCAGCCTATGATTCCCACTGGCATGCTAGGACAGGCTTCACTGACTGCTCTGCCATTTTCATCAAACATTAAGCGTACTTTGGCCCAACTCTTTCCAGCAACCAGAATGGAGCCTTTTCTCAAAGTTCCTCTTTGAATTATAGCTGTAGTAACAGGACTAATATGAAAACAAAAGCATATATTCTTAATGCCATAATCAGGATGTAATAGCACTTTCTCAAGTAAAGATACCTTTAAGAGATTACAAAATATTTATTAATATGAACAAACAGGGTTAATTCCACCACTTCTCAAATAATTTTTCATACTATTTCCTGTCCGTTGCTTATTCATGTCCAACTCTGTGATCCCATGGACTGCAGCACACCAGGCTTCCCCTTCCTTCACCATCTCCCAGAGTTTCCTCAAACTCATGTCCACTGAGTCAGTGATGCCACCCAACCATGTCATCCTATGTCATCCCCTTTTCCTCCTGCCTTCAATCTATTCAATTTTCATACTATAAAAACATTTTTCATAATTGTAAACTAAGTGTCCATTAATGGAAGAATCAATAAAGAACATGCAGTATATACATATAATGCAGTATTATATAACCTTAAAAAAGAAAAAAAATCCTGTCACATGCTAGAATATGGATGAACCTCCTAAATGAACATTAAGCTAAGTGAAATAAGTTAGTCAAAAAGGACAATATTATATGATTCCACTCATACAAAATATCTGAAGCACTGAAAATCACAGAAACACTGCTGAAAGGTGTTGCCAAAAGGTGGGGGGAGGGAAAGGGGAAATAAACACTATATGGGAATAGTTTGTTTTGCAAGATGATAAAGTTCTAGAGCTCTGTTGCAAAACAATATGAATATACTTAAGACTACTGAACTGTACGTTTAAAAATGGTTAAGATGGTGATTTAATATTATGTACCTTTTACCACAACTTAAAAAAAGAAGAAAACACACAAAAATATTTCTTGTAAGGTTATGGTGGTGAAGGGTGCAGATAGCTGAGTATTTTGACAAAATCCTAATCCTCTTTCTATAGTTATTAAGTAGTGAAAAGACCTCTTCTGCTAATAAGGAGGGAAATTAAAGATGAGAACACTATTCTAACAATCTTACTATATATTAATGGATAAGGACATAAAGGATTTAGAAACCCAAAAATGCAACAATTGCTATTTCATTCTAATTTATGTTAGCCTATAAGATTTTACCAATTCAGCTAAGTCAGTGGGGAAAAAAACAAAAATCAGATTGAACTACTAAGTCACCTAAATAGGACTACTAAATGTATACACATAGTTGCTATGGTCTCTTGATAACTGCATGTTGGGTTCGTGTGCCAGTGCAATAAAAAACTTTTAAAAACAAGTGCTTTGAAAATACTGTTCATGTGTTAACAATAATATGTAATATATATAATAATATATGGTTATATAATCAGGTCACAAAAACAATGAAATAAAATTATTAGAAAGTATGCATTTTAACAGACCTACCCTTTTCCTTTGTCTGTGAAAGATTCTATTACTGTTCCTTCAACTGCACCAGTAGGGTCTGCTTTCAATTCCAACATTTCTGCAAGAGCAATAGTTGCCTCTGCCAAAGCCATCATGTTTTCGCCCTTAGAAACAAAAAAAAGAGTTGTTAATATACATTAACAAATATTATCTGTAAATGTAAATACCAGGATCAGAAAGTCAAACAATCCCCGACTGCAATACTTCTTTCCTCTTTAATCTTAAAAAACAGGAATTAACCTATAAGAAGGAAGGAAAGAAGGATGAAAGGGAGAGAGGGAGGAAAGGAAGGAAGAAAAGAGATGCAAGAAAAATCTGACTCTGGGACAGATCTTGCAAGGAATGGTGGCTGTATTATTTTTCAAAGAATAGGTACTAGTGCTTGTCAATACCCTTTTATAAATATGCTTCTTTCACCCTCATTCCTTAATCTGTTTCTACAAATGAGTTTTCTTCCTCTCACTTTCTTTATAATGCTACTTTACATTTGAAGTTCTAGCCAATTAAATAAGCTTTCACTGATTTCATTTTGATCACTCAAGAATTCAATGAAATACTACTTATTTTTATTAAATAAATGAGGAGACAAAGCACTGACTAGACCCAGGCTACAAGCTCACTCTAACTACTCAGCTGTGAAAGCTTGAAAATCATTTCACCTCTCTGCATTCGTTGTTGATATTCAGTCACGCAGTCGTGTCCAATTCTTTGTGACCCATGGACTGCAGCCCACTCGGCTCCTCCGTCCACGGGATTCTCCAGACAAGGACAATGGAGTGGGTGTACATTTCCTTCTCCACTCTCTGAATTGCCTTTCCTCAATTGCAAACTGAAGGAGCAGATTAGATGACTCTTTCACCTTTAATGATCTCTGTTTATTGTGCTTTCTAAGGCTCCAAGATCATGTAGCTGATTAGTGATGCAACTGGAATTGATGAGCAAGAGAGTTTTCCATTGTCCATGTCAGCTAAGAGACTGCTCACAGTTGTTACAAAGTATGAAACAATAGAGACAACCTTAACAAAACTAGCTAAACACTCTGCTTAGTTCAGTCCCTCAGTCATGTCCGACTCTGCGACCCCATGAATCGCAGCACGCCAGGCCTCCCTGTCCATCACCAACTCCCAGAGTTCACCCAAACTCATGTGCATCAAGTCGGTGATACCATCCAGCCATCTCATCCTCTGTCGTCCCCTTCTCCTCCTGCCCCCAATCCCTCCCAGCATCAGGGTCTTTTCCAATAAGTCAATTCTTCACATGAGGTGGCCAAAGTATTGTAGTTTTAGCCTCAGCATCAGTCCTTCCAATGAACACCCAGGACTGGTCTTGTTTACCCATCTACTTAATCCCTAGTATTTATTTCAATTTACAAAATGCTGTTCTGAAAAGCAGAGTTGGGGTTGTTTCTTTGCATGTAAAGTCCCCTATTCCTTCTTGAAAAAGAAGGCCTCATCTTACTTCCCTGCTACTCTCTTACCTCCACTCCCCAGGAATCATATCTGCCATGCCTTCAAATTTATGTTAGCAGAATCACATCTATCTATGCACTCATCTGATGGTATCTAGGCAGAAAAAGCAGTCATGTCTTCAAATGTTCTCTTCTTGCCATCCAGTTTTCAGAGTGGAGTAAAAGTCAAGGTACAGTAGAAAGATAAAAAAGGAAGGTGGCATTTTATGAGTTTCAGAAAAAAAGAGGCAGAGTTTTATTATTAATGGAGGCATAACTTCTAATAATCTTAGAGGAACAAATTTAGGAAAAGTAAAGATAAAATGAGACTTAACTGGAGGAAGGTGGCCAAATAAAGTAAAATTTCTTCAGTGAATGATCAGAAGGAAAAAAGTTCATATTATGAGTAAACCAGGAATATGGTCAGAATGAACAAAAAAGAAAGCTGTTACTTAGTAGCTACCTATAGAGGACAAGAGAATTGGAAAGTGCTATCTCAAAACAGGTACTGAGTTTCTTCAGTGTTTTTTCATCCAGAAAAGAATAACTAGTAATTTAATGGGCTTCCCTGGCGGCTCAGTGGTAAAGTATCTGCCTGCCAATGCAGGAGACGGGGGTTCGGTCCCTGATCAGGAAGATCTCACATGCCAAGGAACAACTAAGCCCATGCGCCCTAACTACTGACCCTGTGCTCCAGAGCCCGGGAACAGCAACAAGAGAAGTCACTGCAGGGAAGCCTTCACTCGCAACTAGAAAGTAACCCTTGCTTGCCAAAACTAGAAAAGCCTGAGCAGCAATGAAGACCCAGCACAGAAAAAATAAAATGAACAGATAAATAAAATTATTTTAAAAAGGATAATTGGTAATGAAAAGAAAATGGAATTCATCACAAATAACACTATAAAACTTATAGTAATTTAACTCATAGAAGCATTGGGTCAATCAATAACAGAATGAATCCAAATGTTACAACACTGTATTAGTAAAAAGTTTTATTTGTTTAAATCTCTCTTAAGTGCCCTAAGACCTAGTCAGTAACTTTCCACTTAAAAACAGGCACTTTTTATCACCAACCAAATTTCATTTCTGCTTAAAATGAAATTTGGTTGGTAATAAAAAGTGCCTGTTTTTAAGTGAATTATCCTATCTCTTAGAGAAGGAAATGGCAACTCACTCCGGCACTCTTGCCTGGAAAATCCCATGGACGTAGGAGCCTGATAGGCTACAGTCTATGGGGTCGCAAAGAGTTGGACACGACTGAGCGGTTTCACTTCACTTCACTTCACTTCACTTCACTTCATCCTATCTAACTCTACAACATTTACCACTTACTCTTCTCATTCTAAGTATCTCATAGTAAGTAAAGCACAGTTTAAACCTGATTCTCATGGACTGATGACTGACCTTTCTGAGACTAATTTCTAATCTGCCAAACCGGATAAAGATACCAGCTTTGCTGAATACTGACAGAATTTTTAAACGACGACAGAAATTCTGTGAGTCAAAACGTTCTTGAGCTACAAGGTATCCTGTGCATTTCACGCAGCACTCTCATCTGAACACACCTGTACTTACCGTGAGTGCAGAGACGTGCACTGCTTGAACGTCACCTCCATAATCCTCACACACCACATCATACGCTAGCAGTTCTTTCTTTACTTTCTCAGGATCCGCCTCAGCTTTGTCACATTTGTTTATGGCAAGGACAATAGGAACTGAAAGAAACAGAGTTAAGAGTGCGAATGATGGCACTTCGACTCCAGGTATTCACATCAAAACACAAAATCTTCTGGCTTTCTCTTGACTCACTGACTGTATATATCTAACCAAAGACCCACTTTAGACCCACCCTACCCTGCTTTCTACACATGAAGGATTCCAGGTAAGAGATGTCAAAACAGCAAGTGTAAGATTCTAAATTAAGACTAGACAATCAGTGATGATTAAAAAATAAAACCACAACAGTATTAAGGGCAGAGAAAGGCCTATCCTTAAACCTCAAAACAGGATCAGCAACTATACTAATTTCCAGAAAAAAAGATCAAGAGAAGACTCTAATTCCACTCTACCACTAGATCACCCTTTCATGGGTCAGTGCCTTGTCGTGGTGAAGGGGCTTGTGTAACTCAATGAAGCTATGCAGGGCCACTCAAGATGGACAGGTCACAGTGGAGCATTTTGACAAACCATGATCCACTGGAAGAGGGAATGGCAAACCACTGCAGTATTCTTGCCTAGAGAACCCCATGAACAGTATGAAAAGGCAAAAAGATATGACACCGAAAATGAGCTCCACAGAACAGAAGGTGCCCAATAGGCTACTGGGGAAGAGCGGAGGACAGTTACTCCAGGAAGAATGAAGCAGCTGGGCCAAAGCAGAAATGACTCTCAGTTGTTGATGTGTCTGGTGATATAAGTAAAATCTGACGCTGTAAAGAACAGTATTGCATAGGAACCTGAATGTTAGGTCCATGAATCAAGGTAAATTGGAGGTGGTCAAGCAGGAGATGGTAAGAGTAAACATCAGTATCTTAGGAATCAGTGAACTAAAATGGACAGGAATGGAAGAATTTAATTCAGATGACCATTAAATCTACTACTGTGGGCAAGAAGCCCATAGAAGAAATGGAGTAGCCCTCATAATCAACAAGAATCTGAAATGCAGTACTTGGGTGCAATCTCAAAAATGACAGAATGATCTTGTTTTATTTCCAAGGCAAAACATTCAATGTCACAGTAATCCAAGTCTATGCCCCAACGACCTATGCCAAAAGAGCTGAAGTTGATCAGTTCTATGAAGACCTACAAGACCTCCTAGAACTAATACCTAAAAAAGGTGTCCTATTTATCATAAAAATTGGAATGCAAAAGTAGGATGTCAACAGACACCTGGAGTAACAGGCAAGTTTGGCCTTGGAGTACAAAAAGAAGCAGGGTAAAGGCCAACAGAATTCTGACAAAAGAATGCACTGGTTATAGCAGACATTCTTTTTCAACAACACTAGAGACGTCTTTACATACAGACATCAGCAAATGGTCAATACAGAAATCAGATTGATTACATCCTGGTGGGCTGCCATCTATGGGGTCACACAGGGTCGGACACAACTGAAGCAACTTAGCAGCAGCAGATGAACATAGAGAGAAGCTTTAAAGAGTCAGCAAAAACAAGACCTGGACCTGACTGTGGCTCAGATCATCAGCTCCTCAGAGCAAAATTCAGACTTAAACTAAAGAAAGCGGGGAAAACCACAAGGCCAGTCAAGTACAACCTAAATCAAATCTTCTATGAATATACAGTGGAGGTGATGAATAGATTCAAGGCATTAGCTCTAATAACACAGTGCCTGAAGACCTATGGACAAAGGTTTGCAATACTGTACAGGAGGCAGTGAACAAAACCATTCCAAAGAAAAAGAAACGCAAGAAGGCAAAGTGGCTGTCTGAGGAGGCCTTACAAATAGCTGAGGAAATAAGCAAGAGCAAGAGAGAGAGGGAAAGGTACACCCAGCTGAAAGCACGGTTTCAAAAAATAAGGGGAGACAAAGGCGTACTTCAGTGAACAATGCAAAGAAATAAGAGGAAAACAACAGAAGGGGAAAGACTAGAGATCTCTTCAAGAAAACTGGAAAATACCAAAGGAGCCCATCCAAGCCGGGTATAATAAAGGACAGAAACGGTAAAGACCCAATAGAAGCAGAAGAGATCTAAATGAGATGGCAAGAATACACAGAACTGTACAAAAAATTCTTAATGAACTGGATAACCAAGATGGTGTGGTCACTCACCCAGAGCCAGACATTCTGGAGTGTGAAGTCAAGTGGGCCTTAGGAAACACTGCTGCCAATAAAGCTAGTGGAGGTGATGGAATTTCAGCAGAGCCATTTCAAATCCTAAAAGATGATGCTGTTAAAGTGCTGCATTCAATATGTTAGCAAATTTGGAAAACCCAGCAATGGCCACACAACTGGAAAAGGTCAATCTTCATCCCAGTTCCTAAGAAGGGCAACACTATAGAATGTTTAAACCATCGGACAATTGCACACATCTCCCACACTAGTAAGGTTATGCTCAAAATCCTTCAAGCTAGGCTTTAGCAGTATGTGAACCAAGAACTTCCAGATGTTCAAGGTAGGTTTAGAAAAGGCAGAGAAACCAGAGATCAAATTACCAACATTTGCTGGATCATACAGAAAGCAAGGGAATTCCGGAAAAACATCTACCTTTGTTTCATTGACTATGCTAAAGCTTCTGACAGCGTGGATCACAAAAAACTGTGGAAAACTCTTAAGGAGATGGGAATAACAGACCACCTTACCTGTCTCTACAGAAGGAAATGGCAACCCACTCCAGTATTCTTGCCTGGAGAATTCCATGGACAGAGGAGACTGGTGGGCTACAGTCCATGGGGTCACAAAGAATAGGACATGACTGAGTGACTAACACACACTTTACCTGTCTTCTGAGAAACCTGTACGTGGGTCAAGGAGCAGCAGTTAGAACTTATTTGGAACAACTGACTGGTTCAAAATTGAAAGGAGTATAAGGCTGTATATTGTCACCCTGTTTATTTAACTTGTATGTAGAGTACATCATGAGAAGTGCCGAGCTGGATGAGTTACAAGCTAGAATCAAGATTGCTGAAGAAGTATCAACAGCCTCAGACATGCAGATGATACCATCCTAATGCCAGAAGGTGAAGATGTCTTGATGAAGGTGAAAGAAGCGAGTGAAAAAGCTGGTTTAAAACTCAACATTCAAAAAACTAAGATAATGTCATCCAGTCCCATCACTTCATGGCAAATAGAAAGGGGAAAATGTGGATGCACTGAGATTTCCTCTTCTTAGGCTCTCAAATCACTGCAGATGGTAACTGCAGCCATGAAATTAGAAAACGATTGCTTCTTGGCAGGAAAGCTATCACAAACCTAGACAGTGTTTTAACAAGTAAAGGTATCACTTTGCCAACAGAGGTCTGTATAGTCAAGGCAATGGTCTTTCCAGTAGCCATATATGGATGTAAGAGTTGGACCATAAAGATAGCAGAGTGTCAAAGAACTGATGCTTTTTAACTGTGGTGCTGGAGAAGGCTCTTGAGAATCCCTTGGGAAGCAAGGAGATCAAACTAGTCAATCCTAAAGGAAAGCAACCCTGAATACTCACTGGGAGGACTAATGTTGAAGCTGAAGCTCCAATACTTTGGCCAACTAATGCCTACAGCCAACTCATTGGAAAAGACCCTGATGCTGGGAAAGACTGAAGACGGAAGGAGAAGAGGGTGACAGAGGATGAGATGGTTGGATGGCATCACTGATTCAATGGACATGAACTTGGACAAACTCTGGGAAATGGTGAGGGACAGGGAGTCCTGGCATGCTACAGTCCATCGGGTCACAAAGAGTTGAATACGACTTGGCAACTAAACAACCACCACCACCACTAGATCATCTGCCTCTTCTTTTCAGAAGCTTTTAACTCACTGTTAAAACCCAACATCTCACCAAGGGCCAAGGGTCATTATTGTAACTTCCTTTTAGGATTTACAGCAACTCTTTCTTCAAACACTTAGCTCAGTGACTGACACATAGCTCAGAGACTGACACATAATAGGGTCTCAATAAATGTGTACTTAATGAATGAACCAAATAATCTTATCATCTACTTGTCATTACCAAACATACCCTCTCATTAGAGAACTCACATAAAATACAGATAATTCTCTGGCTAGGTTTCACCAAGTCTACAATGTCAGGTATCAAAGGAACAGAAATTCAAAACAGACACAAAAGAGCTATGCAATCCACAACCTACTTTAGGGAAAAGTACATTCTATATCAATGAGCTATCACTTAACAGGTACAGGAAGCCTGACATAAGGAATTTATCCTGTCTCAACCAACTGCTTTGTTATGGGATCGCTGACAGATTTCTCACTCATATTTGTTACATTCCTTAGGATCATTAAGAACATAGCCCATTCCACAAAAGCAACTTTGAGAAATTAAAAATTAAAGAGAGGAACACAGAAGCTAGAAGACTGGATTCCAAATGCAGACATGACACAAATTTATTGTAATTGGGAGAAGTTCCTGCCATCTTCTAGGTCTTAGTTTTTCTGTTTATGAGATGAAAAAAAAAACCCAAAAAACTGGACTAGATCGATGACTTTCAACCTTTCTTTTTTAACTTGCCAACAAACCTAAGGGAACATGACGCACTCTCAGGTACATTTTCTCAAGACAACAGTATTTTCTCAGTGAGTGTAAGGTCATTTCAGAATAAGAATGAATGTACAAAATATATGTGTGGTGTTTACCATTACAATTTTTAAATGGAGAAAAAAGGAAGAAGACAGCCAAGTGATTTCCAAAAGTTTCAATTTTATACCTTTGACCAAATAAAAACTTATTTAAAGCAGATGAGGGTAAAGTCTCTTTTTAGAGAATTCCAGATAATAAATGAATAAGGAATAACAATTAGAATATCACTGTTTTGGAACTCCTAATGAATTTAGTCAATGGATACATAGGGGTTCATTATTCTAGGTTATTTTTATATCTGTTTTAAATTTCATTGATAGAAATGTTTTCAAAAGTCATTTGAGACTGTTAAAATTGTTACACCATGCCAAGTAAGTAAACAGTAGAGCAAGGACTATATTTGTGGTCACAAGTCCCAAGTTGAATCCTGCTACACTCTTCTTAGTAGATAATGTCTTTAGCAAAACAATTCAACTTTCTTTGAGCCTTACCTGTTAAACAGGTATAATAATCCTGGAATTCCCAGGAAGATTAAATGAGCAACATGTAAAAATAGTAACTCTATTTAGTAGATCCTTTAAAGAAAAAAGCAACTTCCTTCCTGATACACGGAAGTCAACCACACAGTACCGTGAGCATCTTTGGCATGCTGAATGGATTCTACAGTTTGTTTCATCACTCCATCATCTGCAGCTACCACCAATATAACAATGTCAGTGACCTGAGCACCTCTGGCTCGCATTGCTGAGAAGGCAGCATGTCCTGGAGTATCAAGAAAGGTTATCTTTTCTCCAGAGGGTAAAGAGACTGTCGAAACAGAAATACAAGATCACTAAGGACTCAAATAAGAACATACATGATGTTATCAACACAATTAATAATTCTTCAAAATAATTTTATTTTTTCCATTAGAACAATACAGATCATCAGTCCACAATGAAGAGATAACATACCAGTGAGACCTTTAGAGTTTCTTTTTATGTAATCATTTCAAACTAAAATTTTTCCTATTTCTAGACTATAATATAAATGTATAACAGTATACATATAATATAAATGTATATATTATAATAAAATACCAATTGAAATCTAGAGGGAAAAACAGACTGATAGTTGTATAGGCAGCCACTCCTACATTAGCAAACAACAGCTGCACAACTGCTTTGAGCAACAAATGCAATTTAGTACACAGTTAGAAGCTCAGGATTTGAGTCCAATCCTGGCTTTGCCACTTTACTAGCTGTGTACTTTGAAGCAAGTAGCTTAACCTAAACAAGTCTCAGCCTCTTTACATGTATACAGGACTACAATACCTACCTCATGATGCTGTTGTGAAGATAAAAAAGAGAAAGCATACAAGGTTCTGAGGATAGAGCTGGGCACATGCTAGGTGTTCAGCAAATGACAGCTGCTATTGAATTACGAGTGGTGACATTATCACAACCTAGTACTGAAGAGTCTTAGGCTCATTGGTCGCAAAGAGTCAAACATGACTGAGCGACTGAACTGAACTGAAGAATGGGCTAGAATAAAAGGTATAATTTTCGTCTAACACTACGTACAAAATAACCTTTACCAGCCACCTGCTGTCCATTTCATCTAATGGCTTTAAGCTTTACCTTTCTTTTACTTTAAATTTGTATACTCATACTATGAATACCTGGTTTAAGAAAATAATCTGTGGGGTTCCCAAGCACATTGTAAGGTGATTTGCGTTCATACCAAGAAAGGCACCAATGTGCTGAGTGATGCCTCCAGCTTCCATTGCTGCCACTTGAGTTTTTCGCAGTTTGTCAAGTAACGTCGTTTTCCCATGATCAACATGGCCCATTATAGTAACAACTGGGGACCTTGGTATTAATAAAGCTGGATCTGCCTGGGGCCTACAATTAACAGCAAAGGAGTTTCATTTCTTAAATATCAAAAACACTTTATAGCCTATGAACTGATTTGCAGTTACCTCTGTGCACTACCTTTAACAACAAAACCCAACATTCAGCTCTGATTAGATATGACTATTTCCCTCTTCTATGCATACCAGTGACTTATGATGATATAGACAATGACTGTCCACCTGCTGTTGGCATCTTAATAACAATGAGCAGAAATGAATGAAATTTTAAAATTCAGGATCAGTATACATAAATCAGCAAACTAAGAAAAATAACCCTTAGAGTTTTATAATAACCTGAAAATATACTTTTTGATGCTTTAAGTACTTTGAAGAAAAGTTTAACATATGCTCACAGATAATTTTAATTGCAAAAGAAATTTTAAGTCAAATCTTTCCATTAAAAAGTGTGAGTAAAAACCAATGTTGTCTCCTTCCCCAATTTACAGTTAAATTTTACCTTTTGACAGCATCTTTATTTTCTCTGACTTTGTTTTGTTTTAATTTGCTCCATTTTAACTTCATTCCTGACTTCTTTATCACTTCTTTGATCCACACTTCATCTAAACGTGAGTGTATTTCTAGTGAATCTATGTCAATAGCAGTGTTCATTAAAGATTCATATACACAGTCTGGGTGAAACAAGATAAAACCTTTTAGGATCATGAATTAAACACAACTAAAAAAAAAAAAAAAATCCCAGATGCTGCAACTAAAGATCCTGCATGCCATAACCAAGACCTGGAGCAGCCAAATAAATAATTTTTTTAAAGTTGCATTGTTACTACACTGTATTGTAATTGTTATTGTATTGTACAGTCATTACTACAAATATTTTTTTTGCCTGTACTACTCTACAAATATTGTCAAAATGAATGCAAGAAGAAAATTTGAGAATTACAGATAAACAAAGGCAAAGTAAATGAGTATAAACAGTCTCTCAGTCCAAAAACATCCTTTGGACTTATAGCTCACAAGACTTCTGAGAAAGAAAGTTTCATTCAAATTTTTAAAAAATCTTTCCCACTTTTATTAAAACAAAATCTTGGAGAACTATATTTGGCAAAGAGCCAAGAAACTAATTAGGAACTGTCACCTGAAGTGAAAAATATTGGAATTACTTAACATCTTTTTAAACCACCAGTCTAATTTTCATCCTTAAATACCTGAATCTCACTGCAAATAAAATACCAGGTATTCCATATTTATAGGAAAATATTTCCCTGTTTTTTCTTATAAAATTATCTGGCTCACCTATGTCTTTTTCCATTGCTCTGGCCAACTCCTCAACAGTCATTCCAAGCCACACCTCCACCTCCTTTTTAGATTTTGTTGAAGGTAATGGAGATTTCTGTGATCTTTTTTCCTATTAAATATTCAGAATGCATAAAGAAGAAGGAAGAAAAAACTTTGAGATTTATTCTGGAATATGTACCACAGTCATGGCTCCTATTTCTACCACTCTCCTCAGTAGTTAAACCTCAGACTAAAATTTAAAATCTTGCATTCTTAATTCACTGTTATATACTGATATAAGTCATCAAATTCATCAAGGAAGAACCTCTCTTCCTCACAAAGATTTATTGCCTGGAGTATAACATCAAGGCATAAAGATTTCATAAATGACAAAAATACTCAAAATGGACTTCTACTCATCAGTCTAGGAACTTTCATCTAAGATCAAATAACAGAGAAATCTCTAAATACCTTCTTTGTCACCAGAAGCCTACGTTGAAATAATGCAGCCCTGATGAGTGCATCTGTTTGCCAGGGCCGGGTGTACAGCTGAGCCGTCTGCACTGCATAAGCAGATGAAAACACGTGCCTCCACTGTGCCAACATTCTTCTTTGACACAGGCTGTGCAGCTGCCTACAAATAGTGTGAAACCATAGCAAGTTCTCCAACTTCAGTATCTTCCGGTTCATGTTTCTCCTAAGAAAAAAAGTTTTAAAAGAATATTGTGTTCAACATTGAAATCAAGTTAGAAAACGTTAATAGGATATGTACCGCACAAAAAGCGCTGTGCTAGTGTTTCAACAATGAGTAAAACTGGGTTCCCACCGTGAGAGAGCTCACAGTCCAGTCAAAGAGATGGGATATCGTACCAAGTATTCTCTAGATATTAACTATTACTGCTGTTAATATTCCTATGATTTTGTATTTCAGGAGAAGGAAATGGCACCCCACTCCAGTACTCTTGCCTGGAAAATCCCATGGATGGAGGAGCCTGGTGGGCTGCAGTCCATGGGGTCGCTAAGAGTCGGACACGACTGAGTGACTTCACTTTCACTTTTCACTTTCATGCACTGGAGAAGGAAATGGCAACCCACTCCAGTGTTCTTGCCTAGAGAATCCCAGGGATTGGGGAGCCTGGTGGGCTGCCGTCTATGGGGTCGCACAGAGTCGGACACGACTGAAGCGACTTAGCAGCAGCAACACTGACATACAATAACTTGTAAGGGCTCTTTTTTCTTGAAACATCACTAACCAAATCATAACTAGAGTGATTTTTTTAACACAAATTTGAACTCAACTCTTTGCTAAACATCCTTTGTGGGGGCTGGAAGGGGATTATCCCTAGTTTAATAGACAACTTCAAAACATGCTATATAAGGGCTCGTTATCTGCCTTCTGTTAATCTCTCACTTCATCTCTTACAATCTTATAGTTCCCTCATGCCTACCTCCCAAATTTTGTTGCTCTGTTCCACATATGATCTCTGATGGTCGTCATCTAATCTTTGAACCTTTGCATATGCTTCCTCTATTTGGAAGTGTCTTTCAACCCTAAAATTTTCTGTTCTACCATAGCTCTTTCCCAAAAAAGGATGTAACAGAGTGGGAAGAAGGCACCCAATAAATACCTATTGAATAACGTTTTTTGATTACTCTTGGATTGTTTTTTTTTAAGATTTATTTATTTTTGCCTGTGCTGGTCTATGTTGCTGCTCATGGGCTGGCTCTAGTTGTAGTGAGTTGGGGCTACTCTCTAGTTGAGGTGCACAGGCTTCTCACTGTGGTGGCTTCTCTCATTGCAGAGCATAGCCTCTAGGCACAAGAGTTTCAGCAGCTGCACCACATGAGACCTGTAGCTGTGACTGGGGCGCTCTAGAATACTGGCCTAGTAGTTGCAACGCATGGGCCTAGCTGCTCTTTGGCATGTTGAATCATCCCGAACCAGGGATCAAACCTGTGTCTCCTGCAGTGGCAGTAGGATTCTTAACCATGAAACCAACAAGGAAGCCCCTGAATATTACTCTTCATATGAAACAAGAGTTTATTGAGAAACAATCGAACTCAACGGTATAGCTCAGAACTCAGTAGTACAGTCTTTTCCTCCTTGAGTCTTCTATTTCTTCTGATCACAAGACTGCATTTCTACAGCTTTGTATTTCAGTGTTTAAAGCAAGGAGCAACTAAAAGAACATAAGAAGTACTACTTTTCTCCTTGGCAAACATTTCCTTAGCACCATCCTCTAGGGACTGCATTTGAGGTTGTTCAAAGTTAATAAGCCAGAGTCATTACCTTCAGAGTTCACTGTCTCTAAAATGTTCCAGTATAATGATTCTTAAACACCTCAAGAATGGCACATTTAAACAAACTTATTTGGGTACATTTCCCTGAAGGATGAAGTAGAGTGCTCAGGAAGCACGGAATTCCTCGGGCAGGCGGACGTGGGAGTGTTTTGTTTTGTTTTGTTTTTTTAATGAGTCTAAAACCAGATTTAACAAGGACACGAATTAATTCAGTGGTAGGAAAGATCCTTCATGGAGATTAACCAAAGCACAGATATTTCACTGAGGCAGATATTCGAAAAACACATGGGGGGGGGGGGCAATAAACCAAATACCCAAACTGGAAGGAAAACTTGCCACTTATTCCAAGCCTCTCGTTTTATAGAAAAGGAAAATGGAGTCCAGAAAGCTCAAAAAGCCTTCTCCAAAGTCATACCGCTAGTTACTGACAGTCAGGACTAGAACCCAAGCTTTCTGACTCCTAATTCCGGTGTTCCTTTGCCGCTAGGATATTCTTATTATGGAACCTGAAAAAAAAAGATGTTGGAAATAATGTAGTTGCGTTGGTCCAAACATCTGAATGAAACAGTTGAAAACCTTGGACTTTATGTGCAAGGTAAAAAGAAGTCACTATACAAGAATGACGGATCTAAGGTAGCGTCACCTGGAACCCGAGCCCAATAAGCCTTGAATAGAGCGGAGGCGGGGGACGCGGCGCTCAGGGAAAGGAAGCAGCCCTCTGCTTCCGGCTGGTTAACTCCTTCTTCATGCCTAAAGCAGGGTCACGCACGGATTAGGTGCATCATGGAAAGGCTCCCGAATGCGCAATGTTTATCATCTGTGCCGCTGACACTTCAGGCCAAACAATACAATAGACGCCACCCAGTACGACCCGGCTAAGGGACCCACCCCTCGGCCCCGCACCTAGCTCCTACCTAGGACCCAGGACTTCGGGATTCTGAAGGGGGCGGAGATCACCTTCCGGATCGGCAGGACAGTCAATCAGCCAGTCGTCCCTGAAACAGTCCCTCTCCGGCTTCCGTTGCCGCCGGAAGCGGCTCTACTCGGAATTCAGAGGTCCCTACTTCGGAACCGTAGCTGTAATGTTTGTCGAAGCCGTTCCCGTGTTGCTGTGCGTGGATGAATAATCGCTTTTACAAATCCCTTCCCCTTCCCTGGTGGCTCAGAGGTTAAAGCGTCTGCCTGCTATGTGGGATACCTGGGTTCGATCCCTGGGTCGGGAAGATCCCCTGGAGAAGGAAATGGCAACCCACTCCAGTACTCTTGCCTGGAGAATCCCATGGACGGAGGAGCCTGGTGGGCTACAGTCCACGGGGTCGCAAAGAGTCGGACACGACTGAGCGACTTCACTTTCACTTCCTAGAAAGTAAATTACTGCAATTCTGGGGCCGTGAGTGTCCTCCACGCGTACGCTCAAGTGAAAGTTAAACGGGGAAATGTGGGAGAAATAAGTCCTTAAAACACATACTTCCAAAAAGGGAGAAATGCAAGGGAA
The DNA here is from genome assembly GCA_006408695.1 of Aepyceros melampus. NCBI lineage: Eukaryota > Metazoa > Chordata > Mammalia > Artiodactyla > Bovidae > Aepyceros > Aepyceros melampus. The sequence continues at coordinate 115,424 of SJXQ01007061.1, forward strand.
CGCGGTGACAGAGTTAGCGATGAGAGAGGAGCGCTTTCTCTTTTAAAAGTCGCTTCCTGTGGGTGGCATTTGAAGTGGTAAAGCTAGAGTGGGCCCCAGTCCCAGTGCATTCCCAGCGGTGACTCAGGGACCTTTATGTAAACTCTCTGTGCTGCAGTTTTGCAATATGGTAATAATACTGGAGTGGGTAGCCATCCATTCCCTTCTTTAAGGGATCTTTCTGACCCAGAGATCCCACCTGGGTCTCCTGCATTGCAGACAGAGTCTTTACCGACTAAGCCACCAGGGGAGCCCTGGTAATGGTGGTGGTTTCGTCCCTAAATCGTGTCCAACTCTTGCAACGCCATGGACTGTAGTCTGCCAGGCTCCTCTGTCCACGGGATTCTCAAGCAAGAATACTGGAGTGGGTTGCCATTTCCTTCTCCAAAGGATATTCCCGACCTGGGTGTTAAACTCGGGTCTCCTGCATTGCAAGCAGATTTTTCTTACCAACTGAGCTATGAGGGAAGCCCCATGGAATAATAGTAGCTGGTTAGTAAGACAGCAGTAGCAGGAAGGTTCATAAAGTAGCTGGTTCATAAGGGTTTGCTGTTGTGATTATTAGCTTCCTCCCAGAACATTTCCACACCTTGATTGGACGTTGTCTTCTGGCTTGTCACCTTGACCTCAACCGCCACTATTCTCAAGTCTTTAGTACTGTTTTATTTCTGTCCTCATGGTCTAACACTAGGCTAATGATGTAGGTATATTAGAGTTTCGTACTGTTATCTGCTTTCTCCCTCCCTAGTGTGGACTCCTAACTCATGCCCCATCCCTTTTTTTTTGTTTGTCTCCCCAGTGTCACCACAAAGATGTGTAGGCAGTGTTGCTGAATGATTGAATGGAAACCTCTGGAAAATCTTTTTAATGAACCTAACACACTTGAAAACTACTGAAGTGCGTTTCAGTTTGCTATCATTTTACTTACCTTTCACACTCACTGAAGTGCATTCTTCGCTCTCTGCCTTGCCAAATAGTTAAGCAGCAGAAATTGATTAGCAGAACATCAAAGTAATGGTCATACCATTCCCAATATTAGAGTGAAAATAACCAATATATTTCTGATCATGAAGATATACATACTAATGTGGAAAATTCAAGCAATACACCAAAACATAGAAAGTGGAAGGAGCAAGGAAGGAAGGAAATGAGGAAGGAAATAGAATGAGGGCAGTTAAATAGGCACCAACCTGAAAAAGTCAAAGCTGGAAACTTCTGAACAACGGAATAATGGAGTATTAGATTATAACTCAACAAATGAGGGACAGGGAGAAATCCTCCTTATAGAATAATTCCATGTTTATTAACTTTAACTATGAGTTAAAGCTTAGTTCCCACCTCCAATCCCTTGGGTGTGGACTGGACTTAATGACTTGCTTCCAAAGAACAGAATATGGAAAGGGAAAAATGGTACCTTCATAACAGAGAATCTAGCAGACACCACCTTAACCAACTGATCAAGGTAAATATCAGTAATGTCATGTCGACATCACATACCCCAAAATGATGTGATAAGGACACTACATTTCTGTGATATTTGTCCCCCAAACCCACAACCCTACTACAATCATGAGGGAAGTATCAGACAACCCAAATTAAAGAGCATTCTACAAAATACCTGAGCAGAATGCTTCGAAGTTGTCAAGGTCATGAAAAACAACGAAAGACAAGGAAACTGACAGATCTGAAGAATAAGGAAACGTAATGACTGAATACAAAGTGAGGTCCTGTAGAGCCCAGGAAAACAAAAGCATACTAGTGGAAAAACTTGTGAAATCTAAATAAAATCTGTAATTTAGTTGATTGTAATACCCCAGTGTTAATTTCTTAATTCTCACAAATGCATCACAATAATATGTTAACATTAGAGGAAACTGAGTGAAGAACAGCCAGGAACTATCTACTGTCTTTGCAAATTAAAATTTATTTGAAAAAACAATTTTGAAAATTTTTTGGTTGCGACACTCAACTTGCGGGATCTTAGCTCCCAAACCACGGATCAAACCCAAGGCCCCAGCAGGGAAAGCCCAGGGTCCCAACCACTGGATCACCAGGGAATTCCCTAAAGAGATTCTTTATAAATTTCCCCCCTTTGTAAAATAGTTCTGCTGCTGCTGCTGCTAAGTCACTTCAGTCGTGTCCGACTCTATGCGACCCCATAGATGGCAGCCCACCAGGCTCCCCCCATCCCTGGGATTCTCCAGGCAAGAATACTGGAGTGAGTTGCCATTTCTTTCTCCAATGCATGAAAGTGAAAAGTGAAAGTGAAGTCGCTCAGTCGTGTCCAACTCTTAGCGACCCCATGGACTGCAGCCCACCAGGCTCCTCCACCCATGGGATTTTCCAGGCAAGAGTACTGGAGTGGGATGCCATTGCCAGTCACCTGCATTAATCAGATGCTACCTTCTCCTGGGCTTCCCTGGTGGCTCAGTGGCAAAGAATCCACCTGCCAATCCAGCAGACACGGGTTTGATCCCTGGGTTGGGAAGATTCCCTGGAGAAGGAAATAGCAACCCACTCCATATTCTTGCCTGGAAAATCCCATGAACAGAGGAGCCTGGCAGGCTACATTCCATAGGGTTGCAAAGAGTTGGACATGACTTAGTGACTAAACCCCTCTCCCAGCATCATGACATTTCATATTCAAGTTCTCTGACTAGATGTCTAGCTCAAGTTCATGCTGATAGTTTTGATTTAATGTCTCATGTTCTTTCCAATGTAAATTTGAGACTGTATTTGCTTTAAGGACAAGGGACCATGCAAAGGATAGCATTTCTTTTCTATTTAATACAATGCTGACACGTATGTTTGATAAATAAATATGCATGAACTTGGGTCAGGATAGTTTCTAAACAGTGATATAAGGTTCTTTTACCATAGATTTAGCTCCATTTTATAATAAAAATCTTTGGTTGTAAGACTTGTTTGGAGCAGGATACCTGGTCATCACACCACAGGTAGACTGTAATTAGGGCTTCCCTGGTGGTTCAGACAGTAAAGAATCTGCCTGCAATGCAGAAGACCTGGATCAATCCCTGGGTTGGTAAGATTCCCTGGAGAAGGGCATTGCAGCCCATTCCAGTATTCTTATCTGGAATCCTCATGAACAGAGGAGCCTGGTGGGCTACAGCCCATGGGGTTACCAAGAGTCAGACATGACTGAGTGACTAAGCACAAAACACAAGCACAGAATATAATTAAGAGAACATTAGTGTAGACCAGGAGAGATGATAGTAGTTTGGGGTAGAGTGATGGAAGTGGTTAAAGTAGAAAGATTTAAGAAACTGAATTGTGATGGATTGTCAATGGGGTAGGAGGAGGGCTTCACACCTTGCATAACTGATGGATGGCAGTTCATTTCTAAAGAGATTTCCAGGTCAGAACACCTTCCTTGTCTAGACAACGTGCTGGATGGCATTATCAATTTTCCTCTTTGTGTTTCTTTTGTAGCTGTCCTGCAGACCTTATTCTTGGTTGTTTCCTTACTTTTGTACATGACTCATATTTATTTAAAAAAAAACTTTATTTTGTATTGGGGTATAGCGATTAACAAACGTTATGATAATTTCAGGTGAATGGTAAAGGGACTCAGACATACATATACATGTACCCATTCTCACCCAAACTCCCCTCTCATCTAGGCTGCCACACAACACTGAGCAGAGTTCCCTGTACTATACAACAGGGCCTTGTTGGTTATCCATTTTAAATATAGCAGTGTGTACATGTTCATTCCAAACTCCCTGACTCTCCCTGCTTTCCCCCGGCAACCATAAACTTGATCTCAAGGTCTGTGAATCTGTTTCTGTTTTGTAAGTTCATTTGTATCCTTTCTTTTTAGATTCCACATATAATAGATGTCATATATTTTTTTCTTCTTTAACTCCACTCAGTATGACACTCTCTATGGAACAACAGACTGGTTCCAAACAGGTAAAGGAGCATGTCAAGGCTGTATATTGTCACCATGCTTATTTAACTTATATGCAGAGCATATCATGAGAAATGCTGAGCTGGAGGAAGCACAAGCTGGAATCAAGATTGCCAGGAGAAATTTCAATAACCTCAGATATGTAGATGACACCACCCTTACGGCAGAAAGTGAAGAAGAACTAGAGTCTCTTGATGAAAGTGAAAGAGAGTGAAAAAGTTGGCTTAAATCTCAACATTCAGAAAACGAAAATCATGGCACCTGGTCCCATTACTTCATAGCAAATAGATGGGGAAACAGTGGCTGACTTTATTTTGGGGGGCTCCAAAATCACTGCAGATGGTGATTGCAGCCATGAAATTAAAAGACGCTTACTCTTTGGAAGGAAAGTTATGACCAACCTAGATAGCATATTGAAAAGCAGAGACATTACTTTGTCAACAAAGGTCCGTCTAGTCAAGGCTATGGTTTTTGCAGTAGTCACGTATGGATGTGAGAGTTGGACTGTGAAGAATGCTGAGTGCCAAAGAATTGATGCTTTTGAACTGTGATTTTGAAGAAGACTCTTGAGAGTACCTTGGACTGCAAGGAGATCCAACCAGTCCATCCTAAAGATCAGTCCTGGGTGTTCTTTGAAGGAGTGATGCTAAAGCTGAAACTCCAATACTTTGGCCACCTCATGCGAAGAGCTGACTCATTTGAAAAGACCCTAATGCTGGGAAAGATTGAGGGCAGGAGAAGGGGACGACAGAGGATGAGATGGCTGGATGGCATCACCGACTCAATGGATATGGATTTGGGTGGACTCTGGGAGTTGGTGATGGACAGGGAGGCCTGGCCTGCTGCAGTTCATGGGGTCCCAAAGAGTCAGACACAACTGAGTGACTGAATTGAACTGATGTCCATCCATGTTGCTGCAGTATGGCATTATTTCATTCTTTTTAACAGCTGAGTAATATTCCATTTTATGTATTACATCTTCTTTATCCATTTCTCCATCAATGGACATTTACATTGCTTCCATTTCTTGGTTACTGCAAACAGTGATACAGTGAACATTGGGGTATATGTATCTTTGGATCATGTTTTTCTCCAGATATATGCCCACAAGTGGGACTGTAGGGTCATATGATAGCTGTTTTTATTTTTTCTTTTCTTTTTGTTTTTAGTTTTTTAAGAAACCTCCATATTGTGCTGCATAGTGGCTGTACCAATTTACATTCCCACCAACAGTGCTGGAAGCTTCTCTTCTGTTCACACCCCCTCTAGCATTTATTGTTTGTGGATTTTTTGATGATAGCCATTCTGGCTCATGATTCACATTTCTTAGCTACAGTTCTTCTTAGATTTCTTCTTTTTCCCCTTCTTTCAATGCTCAGGTCTCCATGATTGAATTTGGGTATTCTTGAAAGTCTTCGAATATTTAAGGACAATAGTTTGGGATATGCCACATCTTCATATATGTGTTCCTTGGTATTCCAATGCTTTCCATTTTTATTCTGAGTGTAGTGAAAAAAATAAGTCTCACCATATCCTATACAACAAAATAAAATTTAAATAAATTAATGAGTTGAGTATTTCTAAGAAAATTAAAAAAAAGCTTGCATATTCTATTGCTAGAGGTTAGCTTTCTATACCTAGATCAGAATAACTTAAAAAAAATAGGTTACACAAAAATAAGTAACATCTGTAGGTAAAACCAAACTAAAAAAAAAAAAATCCCCTCTTGTTAATTCCCTGGCAGTCCTGTGGTTAGGAGTCTGGGCTTTCACTGCCAGGTGCCCCAGTTTGATCCTTGGTTGGGGAACTATGAACCCTGAAAGGTACATGGTGGTGGTGGGGGGAAACCTCCTCTTTAATGGAAAAAGTATATATGATATTTGGAGTATATAGGACAAATGAAAGACACACAACTTGATTATTTAAAGAGCTCACATAAACCAATGTGAAAGCCATTAACATTCACTCCATAGCTAAATGAGCCAAGACAGAAATGAAGCTAACTCACAAATGGGGAAATAAAATAATAAACATAGAAAAAATGTTCTGAGTGATCCCTTTCCCCTTATCTAAGTTTTCTAAATACTCTTTAATGTGGTACATTTCTTTTGCTGTTGATCTGAATTTAGGTGGCCACGAGCAGATGCCTGTTGGTTCCATAATCAAGTATCAAAGAACTGGATGGACTAAGGAAGACATGGCATAATAATTTTAAGAGGTTGGTTAAACTGAGAACTTTTAAAATTGTACTGTCCAAGGCTAATGCTGGGTGAATTATGCAGTTGGCTCTGATTTTTTCTTTCACAGCTGCCTCTGAGGCTGTCCTGTGGGGGAGGACTCAGATATAGTCCACCTTTGGTGTCCAAGGGGCATTAGTTCCCAGTATCCTCCACAGACACCAAAATTTGTAGATGCTGAAGTTCCTTATATAAAATGGTGCAGTTTTGCATATGACCTATACACACCCTCCTGTATACTTTAAATAATCTCTAAATAATATCTAATACATTGTAACTATGTAAACAATTGCTAGTGTGTGAGAAATTCAAGTTTTGGCTTTTGGAACTTACTAGAATTTTTTTTTCCCCCATCTATTGGTTGAATTCATGGATTCAGACCTGTGCATATGGCAAGACAACTGAACTTTCCGTAACTTCTTAAGAGCATTCTTCTCCAGGCTTCCATTTGCACCCCAGAGATGACCTAAATATATTTCTACTAGAGTTAAATGTCCCTAGGAATAGCTATGATTTAGCTCAGATTCTATTACTGAATTGGTCTACTTGGCCTGTGCTGGAGTTCTAGCCCTAGCCAAGAACCCAGGTCCCAGTCAGGAAGGTTCTTTTCCTGATCAGATTTGCACAGCCAATAATAAATCCTATGCTAAGACTGCAACAGCACAAGCTTTATCCAATGGCTAAAGAATGGAGAATCTTGTGTACAAATCAACCCAATTCAAGGGGAGACACTATTTATATAGGAGGGTGGAGATAGAAGGGAGGGAATTGGAAAGAGTGAGAGGAATATTCATGAGTTATCTGAGAAGAGGAGTGTGGTTTGGACCTGGCACTGATATAACTCTCCTTTTTGGTCTTTGTAACCCTTTTCTAGAGGAGATCAGCCCTGGCATTTCTTTGGAAGGAATGATGTTAAAGCTGAAACTCCAGTACTTTGGCCACCTCGTGCGAAGAGTTGACTCATTGGAAAAGACTCTGATGCTGGGAGGGATTGGGGACAGGAGGAGAAGGGAACCACAGAGGATGAGATGGCTGGATGGCATCACTGACTCGATGGACATGAGTCTGAGTGAACTCCAGGAGTTGGTGATGGACAGGGAGGCCTGGTATGCTGCGATTCATGGGGTCGCAAAGAGTAGGACACGACTGAGCGACTGAACTGAACCCTTTTCTGGTTATTGTCATGGCAACTGTCAACGATCATTGCACTTATGGGTGTACTATTTAGCATGCACTGACTATATAATGAGGCTCTAGGTCTACTGGAAGTTAAATCTTCAACCATCTAGTGCCTAACTGGATTTAACCAGTCCCTGCTTTTTGCTTTGCAGCTCCCTCTCAAAACTTCAGATAGGAGCAACTGGTTTCTGTTCAAGAGAAGGGTAGGGATATGATTCTGGGGCAACAGTTTTGGTAACAATTGGAAGCTTAATCTAAACTCATAAATGAAACTCTAATGGAATTCAGGCCTCATTCAAGGTAGGGAGTGAGGGTTTTGCAGGATAGTGGAAAAACACTCCACCAAGAGGCAGGAAAAACGCCTCTGAAAAAGGTAGTCAAAAGGATAGAGATTCTGGCTCTTTCTCTCCTTGTTGGTCCACAACCTTAGGAAGTTCCCCAGGTGAAACCGCTGGGCGCGCGCACACACACACACCCAGAGACCCCACCCTCCACCCCAGAAGGGCAAGGAAAGACTGAAGAGGCAGGGCATTCCTCAATGGTAGGTGGCAGTTTTAATAATATTCAAAGGAACTTATATTGGTGGTTTGTCTTGGGCATCCACTTGCCAGCATCTTAAGAATTTATCTAGAGGCCTTAAGGGGCGAAGGGGGCCTCACTTACCTAAAAAGTCCAGGTTTCAATGACACATTACTCTCTCAAGGCTACATCCTTCAAGTAGCACCTAGCTCAGAACAGTGGGTAGAATGTACATTCCAACGGCAGAAGGGATAAGGAGACTCTGCCTCAGTCTGCTTCCTGGGTAAACCCGAGACCACATACAATGAATCACTCCCTCAACATTCCTTAAGTTGAGTTGTTAGGTTTAAATCTATTTAAATGGAAGACAAGTTGGATATAGGGAACCTGCGGCGGGTATGGAGAAGGCTGTGAGAATGCAGGCGCCTCCCTCTTGCGGGACGCGGGTTAAGGACACTGCATGTCTGGGGAAGGATGTCCTTGCGGACTCGGACAAACCTCAGGAACGGTGGATGTCGAGCGAACACGGTGCAACCTCACCTCCAGAAAACGCCGGCGCTGGACTTGCAGCACCGCCCCAGTCCCTCCACGAACTTCCGCCTCGGCCTGCAGTGGGCGGCGCGCGGGAAGCCACGCCCAGTTCCGCGTCTCTCGCCGCCGCCACGAGGACAGCATGGCGCGCGCTGAGTTGCGGGCTGCGCTGGAGCAGCGGCTCGCCGCCCTGGCCATCCGCACAGAGGTCGTGGAGCACCCGGAGGTGAGACGCCCCCGCTAGGACCACCCCGGGAGGAGTGGGCTCTACTGCAGCGTCTGCGAGGCGAAGCCGCTGAGACTAGACGTCTCGAGTGGTCACTGTAATGTCCGTTCCTAAGGTATTTCCCGGAATCCAGAGTAGAGAGGGATCTGAACGCACCATCGAGTGCATCTCCACTTGGGACTCTGCTGTTAATATGAAAAAACCTGTTTTCCTTTTGGAGCGATTTTTTTTTTAAATTTTGGGAACTAGCGCAACATATTGGAGAAGGCACTAGAGACCCACTCCAGTGTTCTTGCCTGGGGAGTCCCAGGGACAGGAGCCTGGCGGGCTGCCGTCTATGGGGTCACACAGAGTCGGACACGACATAGCAGCAGCAGCAGCGCAACATATTGAGAACTTGTGCATCTCAAACTGGCCTGGGTATGTAAGTTGCCAAGCAGTGAAACGTTTCTGCAGTGGCTATGATGCATGCGGGACACCAAGGTTAGAGTTTGGTATTTTTTAACGATTCAGTTGATTGATGGAGACTTTGTTTTTGCAAGTACCTCACGTAGCCAGTATATAACCTGAGTGTTGGGAGGACCTCGTTTTTGCCTAACTCTTGAGTAACAGCTCCTGATAACTAGCTAGATATGGTGATAGTCTTCAAAGGGTAGAGAAATTCATCAAAACTATTATTTTCTTTGACCCTTATGCCTGGATACTCTCTCCCTTTTTTACTGTGCATATTGCCAGCGTTTCTGATGCTCTTTTTATATTAGTCCAGGCTCTCATTCCCTGCCCTCACTCCCTCTCTGTAGTTCTATTTTATAGAGTAGAAGTTGTATTATGGTCTGGATGGAATGCCAAGGAATAGGAGTCTGGGCTGCTATAAACTCCCCCCCGCCCCTTTTTATTGGAGTATAGTTGATTTAGTGTTGTGAGGGCTGCTATAAACTGGACTAAAAGTCTAAAGAAAAGACAAAAATAGCATTTTAGAAATGTGAAGGTTTAGCCAGCATATTGGAATGGAGAATTGGCCAAAGAGAAACTACATGAGGTCCGAGATGAGATTAATTATTTGATAATAGGCTGGGAATCGGTTGCTACCAGTGATATCCAGGACACCGAGTACTCCCTAACCTCGCTGTTTAGACCCAGCAAGCAATGTATATATAACTGTATGTTTGCAGTGTACATGCATGTTATTTTAAAATTTCTCATGTGGTATTTTACAGGTGTTTACAGTTGAAGAAATGATGCCTCATATCCAGCATTTGAAAGGAGCACACAGTAAGAACTTATTTCTTAAGGACAAAAAGAAAAAAGGCTATTGGCTGGTGACAGTTCTTCATGATAGACAAATTAATTTAAATGATCTCGCCAAGCAGTTAGGTGTTGGGAGTGGAAACCTGCGGTTTGCTGATGAAGCAGCCATGCTAGAAAAACTGAAAGTTGGCCAAGGTTGTGCCACCCCGTTGGCACTCTTCTGTGATGATGGAGATGTGAAGTTTGTTCTGGATTCTGCCTTTTTGAAAGGTGGACATGAAAAGGTGTACTTTCATCCAATGACCAATGCTGCAACCATGGGATTGAGCCCTGAAGACTTTCTCACATTTGTGAAGAACACAGGACATGATCCCATAATACTAAACTTTGATAAAAACTAATTGGGCTAAGGTTCAGAATATTTATTTCTGAAAGCTGTTTTTCTTACTTGTAATTATAAGAAGCATTAAAAGTGGGAAGATATATCTAGCACTCGGTTTGGTGACTACCTGAACTATTTGAGAAAAACTATCTTTTTTTTTTTTTAATATATTGAGGTAGCTTTAGTCAGGCCAGAGGTTCCACCCTCTCCATCCCCATGACTACTACTTGTTACAAGAATGCCTTCATTAACATCAAGAGTTCCCTGGTTGCCTTGTGGTTAGGAATCCAGGCTTTCACTGCCTGGCCCAGGTTCAGTGCCTGGTCACAGGAACTGAGATTCCTTCACGCAGCAGGGTGGCCAAAAAAGAATAACATCAAAACCAAGATTATTAACCTAAGATCAACTGTCTTACATCTTATTTATTATACTTGAGAAAAAGCAATTGCAAAAATAGCATATGTAAAATTATACATGTGATAGTGTACATACAGGGGAAAAAATAAAAAATAATATGGGAAGACATTAAATTGTAAATAGTGGTTATCTCGAGGGAACGAGGATTAAGGAATAAGAATTTCCCAGCAGTATAATTAAACAAGGGGGCAAGGGAAAACCTTTCTGTTACTGAGTGTCTGTTTTTAAACCAACGCTTTTTTTTCCCTAGTGAAAATATAAGCTAATTTTTTAAATAAAATTCTATCTTTACAATATCTTAATCTAGAAAAACCCTCAAAGTAGGGATAGAAAATATGCCATAATCATTATACTAATGAAATTACATTTTAACTCAGGAGCACAACATACAGAGGCCATTAAGAAGGATTTGTTTGGTCTTTGTCCAGAGGTTAGAAATTTGAACATGCTTCAACAAGTTTCTTCTGTCCTTTAGGCTATATTAAATTTACTCATTTTTCAACTATGCATCTAAAAAGTGTAAGATGAATTTTATACACATATAAACGAAAACAGGTAAGAACCCAGGATTAGGTATTGTCAGTTGCCATCTAGAAGCTAGTTCAAAAACAGTGAGGAAAATTAATATACTTTTTCACCTCTCTTAAACTCAAGTTAAGACCCTAATTGAGGGTATGAGTAGGCTACAAAACAGCCTAGAGGACTTAGGAAAATTCTCATTTCCTCTAGTACAATCGGATATTTGGGAGATAAACGTTTCTTCCTAAGGTTGAACATGCAGTAATTGCTTCTGGTAGAGAAACTGTATTTAATTTGTACCAATTTGCATTACTGAAAGGCAAAGGTAAAAACTTGTCATTTTTCAATATATGTGGTTAGAGACTACAAGTCTACTGATGGCAGAATTTTTATAAAATACAGATGAGTGAGTTAGTAAGAAATATCTTCCATCAATGATAACATTCTGAGATGCTACACTGGTTTTTTGCCTACTCAGTATTATATCTCTAAGAAAGAGGAAATTTAGGTTGCTTTGAATATAAAATGAAGTTTACTGAATAGAATCAAAGACACTGAGGACCTCAGGAAACTGGTCTAACTGTCCTCCTCACCTTAGAGTGAAAACAGGCCCAGAAAGACTGACCTGCCCAATGACACAAGTCAAGTTGCCATCTCATTTATGCCTCCCAAAGTCTACATGAAAGTGAAGAGACTGATGTGTGCAATCTATTATTGTAATGACACTTCTGGGATTGACAAAGCGAATAGATCTTCTCTTTCTCCCCAGACCTCTAATACTCATCCCAAAGTGATTAGAACAGAGGTAAACAAGATTATGTCTGAAAATTGGTTTTCTAGGGCAAAGAGAAAGGAAAGAATAATACTTGGTTAAATTATATGTTATGATTGCTAACCACTTGTTATAAAAATCATATCAGTTTGACAAGTGAATGTTAAACCAATTTAATTTTTTTAGGAGAAATAAAAGTTAAAAACTAAAATGAAAAATGTTTTTGAAAAAAGACCAGCCAAATGATGGTGTCTTTTTTGTTATGAACTGGATTTTTTGTTATCAACTGTGGCTTTAATATAGCCAAGTAATACAACATTTTGCCATTTAACTCCAGATTTCTCAGTAGCGTTACTTTAAAGGAAATGTTACAGCTCTTGTATTATTTGATTTGGTATTTAATAACAGTTATAAGTACAATGGCAAACATTGAAAAAGAGAACCCTTAGAAAAGAAAGACAATTTAAAATCAGGTTTTGTTAAAGGGTGTTATAAGTGCAACTTTATCCATAAGCATTCCTTTTAAGGCATTTTCACTGTTGTCCAAATATCTCAACTTGTACATCAAGGTTTATATTATAAAATGGGCTCCGTCTGTATTATTCATTCAAGGCTTAAAGAAAAAAACATATCTCAGGACTAAGAGTAGCAGGAAAAAAAAACACAAAATTTCACTTTCTCATAAAAAGTAACTTAAAGTACAAAAGTTATTTAGCATACATATTACTCCTCATTGTAATTCCAGATTTGGTACATATCTTTTTCACTTCCTGACATAAACGTTAAGACAGTACAAGCTGTAATACTTCATTTGTGAGGTGGCTGCAATTCTGTAATATGCACAGTGATTTTTAAATAGGCTCTTACCATGCCTTGCATGAAAGGTGCTACATACAAACCTGTTTAGTGAACTCTTTGGTAACCACCAGTTCAAAAACTTGGACCGAACATTTCCACACTGCCAGATCTGAAGCACTTTATCGGAGCTCTGGGCCGAACCTATTACCCTGTATATAAATTCTTCAGTTTCCAAGGGGGATTAGAGCCGGATAATTAAATCCTGTCAGGCGCCAGTCAGGAAAGTGGCCCCAGTTATTGTACTTTCTAGCTGGCTACATGGTTTCATTTGGCAGAAGTAGTTTATCTAAGGGAACAGCATGACTTCCTACTAAGTTTGCTTCTGATGCTATCTTTTAGAAATGGTAAAATACTCATGTGGTTTATTTAGTCCTTTCTTGAAATGGTATGAAAAAGGTGATGAATGTGATTTAAGAATATGCCTACTTTTTGCAGTCTCAGGTGCTCTCTTGGTTGTCTTGCTGCATTTTCTCAGAGCCAGCCCGTCACAGGCTACCCTTAAGCAGTTTCTAACTGAAGCAATAATGTGTTGCTTCAGTCAGCAGGGTCTCTGTTTTAGGATATTAGTGTCCTGGAGAGATCAAGCTGTGGTGTCACACACCCTCACTGGACTACCTCCTACTCATTAAATTTCAACTTGAAGCAAATGTCCTGGGATGTGTCCTAGTTGTGCAAATTAGATGCTAGTTAATATAAATCTAAGTTACACACTTACTGTATTTAGCTAAAACATAATTTCTATATTTACTCTCAATTTATCCACCTAAAAATGAATTTACAGTTTTTACATGCAGATGTCTCTAGACTGCCATGATGCCCATTATCAGTCTGATACTTGAATCTAGGAAATCATGATGGAGACATGTTTCACAGTCTAGAGAACAGGTTTTAAATATGTCTGTTGTGCAATATTTGTATCTTAGTAAGAATCCTTTGTATTTATATTACATAGCACCTTTCATCCAAGAATTTAAAAGTTAACTTTACAGCATTATTTGGTGGCAAAACCTAACTTCCATTTCAGTTTCTTTTCAACTATACATGCCATATTTCTTTTCATTAATGGTCTTTCTGAAAGTAGAACACAACACTGTTACTGGCCTACCAAAAAGAGAGGGGAAAAAAAAAAAGAAGGGCATGAGGAAGGAGGGGGAGAGGGAGACACATTTCTCATGGCTACTAGGTTAGTGATGAAACACACAGTTCATAAACCACACACTATGGAATTATTCCAAAAAGATTTTTAGAGCTGGTAGTGAGAGCCTAAGAAGTACATTGTTAAAATTAAAAAATCAGTATTTTTCTCATTTCAGACCTTTAAGATTATTCATATATTTATGTTAAATAATGAATTTGCATTAATATGTATCAATGCAATTTTTGATTTCATAAGAAAATAAAACTGTGATAGAAAATTGAACTACAAAAAAATTGATGTTTCCCTGGGTTAACTAAATTTACTTTTTTGTGCTTCTTTCAAATGTAAAACAAATGCATACAAATATTTCAAAAGTACTGGTAACAGTTACCAACTTTAATGTAGTCTTATAAAGGACAAAAGCAAAAATTCTTATTAATAAGTGATAACCTTAATAATAAATGAGTTCCTGGCAAAATGCGGATCGTAGTAAATTATTTACATTATTTTTGCCATAAGAAAACTTCTTAAGCAACAGTCAGCTCTCAAGTTAAAAAAAACATACATACATAACCCAACACTAAAGAAGGGAAATGAGTTCAAACACAATAGCTTTATCTTGGGAATGTCTTTTTCTAGAAAACCACCTTACTAAAAAAAAGTTTCAGAAAAACACATTCTAATTACCTTGGATCCATGTGTGAATGAATTACTTAGTGTTCTTTAGCTGAGAATATGGAAATATTAATATCACTGTAAATTTTTTATAACTCCTATCATGGATTTTTCAGTTATTTCATAAACTGAGTTTCTTTTGCAGTGCATCAAATAATCGGCTTAAAATTAAGAGAATACCAACACATGCAGTCTGCTAACCAAATAAGGCTCTGACATGCCTAAACAATGTTCTCTGTATCTTGCTATATAGTACATTCCACAGCATACTACAGCATTTAATTTAGGTTTACACAACTAAATATAAATGGCTAGACTTAGGCTAATACTTAGCAGAGGCATTAAGCAAATATGGATAAATTCATAAACAACTGATGAAAGAAGTATATTCTTGGAGTACTTCTTGAAGCCTTAAAACACTTGGTCCTTAGCGAGAGAACATGCTTTATTCAGTAGATTTTAACAGTACAATGTACATAATAAGTCACAAAAACCTTCTAAAAATTTTGGCAGTTGACTCCAGTAGTGCTCCTTGATTCAAGGAAGGAATGAAGGTTTGTATTTCTTTCCTGCTCTAGTCACGAAGGATTGTTAAGTCTCCTTAAAGATTTTAAAAAATGATTCCTATAGTTGGGTGTCTTGTTACTTCAGAAATATAGGTTTCATACTGAGATTCTTGGAGTACTTCTTGAAGCCTTAAAACACTTGGTCCTTAGCGAGAGAACATGCTTTATTCAGTAGATTTTAACAGTACAATGTACATAATAAGTCACAAAAACCTTCTAAAAATTTTGGCAGTTGACTCCAGTAGTGCTCCTTGATTCAAGGAAGGAATGAAGGTTTGTATTTCTTTCCTGCTCTAGTCACGAAGGATTGTTAAGTCTCCTTAAAGATTTTAAAAAATGATTCCTATAGTTGGGTGTCTTGTTACTTCAGAAATAAAGGCTTCATACTGAGAAACTGAAGGACACTTTTCTCTCTGTATTTAGTTGGAAAGTAGAAAGAAAGAAAATATAAGAAAAGTTTGAAGATAAGAGATATAACATACAGAGCAACCACTAAAGGAACAGCATGCACCAGGTACTTTTAAGGGATAAGAGTGACAGAGAGTCAGATAATTTGTCTAAGCAGCTCTTTGTAGAAAAGACATTTAATTTCTTCTCCTCAATTACCAAAAACATTGCACAGAAGTTATATTCCTACCAGAAAGATTTTAAACTGAAAAAGTAATTTATAAAACATTATTCATTAGTAAAATCAAATTTAAATTGAAGGGAAAAAATATTTTTAAAGATTGTTTTCCTGTTTAAAGGGCTTCCCAGGTAGCTCAAATGGTAAAGAATCTGCCTGTTATGAAGGAGACCCGGGTTTGATCCTATGTTGGGACGATCCTCTAGAGAAGGGCATGGCAACCCACTCCAGTATTCTTGCCTGGAAAATTCCATGGACAGAGGAGCCTGGCAGGCTACAGTCCATGGGGTCACAAAGAGTCGGACACAACTGAGCGTGCACTGATGGCCAAAAGCTTTGAGGAATCACGTAATTTTGATTCACTTACTAATCAGACAGACAGAAAATCATGAATTAAGCAAGCAATATTTACATCTGTTAATGCAATGTGCACTTGTTCTTATACTTAATGCAGTTAGTTTGTATAAATGAGATTAATCTCATTTACATTTTAAGCAAGAAACTCACCACTTGGCCCACATGTCATGTAGTGGGGTTATAGAATTAGGAGCTTTGTTGTTCCCTAGACCTGCTTTTTGAATTTCTGCTTTCTTGTACTTTGTCCACATCTGCAGGAGAAAAGCATTTCATGTTATTTAATGAAAAGCTAAACATACAATTCATGAAGATAAGAAACTAAAGAGCTCTCACTGCATAGGGCAAGGAGAAGGAATCTAATTCTGGAAATGTTATTAATCTGATAGACATCTCTACTTAAAGACTGATTTACATGTTTAAAAGCTATAAATAATAATGCCCTCTTGATGTCTGATAGGTTTATGATGTTTATTTACTAAATGGTCACATATAGTTTTAAAGTAAAAAATAATCTTGCATGCAGCAACAGAAACATCCACAATGAAATATTTGTATTGTTTACTAAGAAAACCAGGCCTTGAGGCTTACTTTGTAGAAAAATATATCTACTTACACTGTTAAGAGTTAAAACTACTTTGGTCAAAGGGGACCCAAAGCCTAACATGAATTTACAATACCACAAAATAATAAGGATATCATTTCTAGAAACCTAAGCCAGGAATATGAAAGCTATTCAATTTCATCTAAAATTAGGGTACTAATACAGGCATACCTCGGAGATAACTGCAGGTTTGGTTCCAGACCACTATAATAAAGTGAATTTTGCAATACGAGTCACATGAATTTTTAGTTTCCCAATGCATGTAAATAAGTGTACATATCTTAATTAAAAAATACTTTATTGCTAAAAAGAGCTATCCATTATCTGAGCCTGTAGCAA
The DNA here is from genome assembly GCA_006408695.1 of Aepyceros melampus. Taxonomy (NCBI): domain Eukaryota; kingdom Metazoa; phylum Chordata; class Mammalia; order Artiodactyla; family Bovidae; genus Aepyceros; species Aepyceros melampus. Next base: position 132,583 of record SJXQ01007061.1, read on the forward strand.
GTCATAATTTTTTTTTTTTGCAATTGTAACATCAAAGATCACGGATCACCCGTCACCGTAACAAATATAACAATAATGAGAAAGCTAGAAATATTCTGAGAACTCCCAAAATGTGACAGAGACATGAAGTAAGCAAATGCTGTTGGAATAATGGCACTGATAGGCTTGTCTGACAGAACTGCCACAAACCTTCAGTTTGTTGGGAAAAAACCCCACAGTATTTGTGAAGTACAAGAAAGCACAATAAAACGAGGTATGCCTGTAATCCTCTGTGAAACTGGAGAATATTTATGGAGATGTCTTGAAAAAAGCAGTTATTCAACTGAGTCAGAGCTGCTTCACTTTGATCGGAAGATAATTTTTTTTTTTAATTGGGGCATCTTGTTAGATTTCATTTGGAGAAGGTATTATGTTGATTTAGCTCTATACAATTTCTAAGGCTCTTATCACTGCCAAAAATGTGATTTCAAGTGCTATTAAGAAACACTGGTAAAATATGTTTTAAGGGAATTTTATGACCTTACACTCGGTGACAGTTTCTGGAGGAAATATCACCTATATTCTCTGACAGTCCCAGACACATGGACATGGTATGTATCTCTCTGTCTTACATGTACAACGTGTATGTTCTTTTGGAAACATGCTATATGTTACTACAGTCATCTGGGTTAGAAATGCTTCTTTCCTGTAAGTCTAACTTTGTAAAATAATCACAGTGTTTACCATATAGTGGCATATGATTTATCAATGTATTTTAATAAATAGTCTTAAACTTTTTAAAAAGTCTTATTATCAGGTTTTGAAGAAAGAAAAGGGACACCAAAAACATTTGAAAAGTTAGGACTAATTGTGAAAGAAGTGACAAATGGATTGATATTTTCATGTAGATAAAATATATTAAGTGGTACTAAAAATAAGAAAATTTCTGATTGTTTATTTGATGAGCTGCACTGGAAGCATGTTTTTTTTTTTAAATAAAAGGCGAAAGATTTATTCAACCTGAAGTGAAACCAAGGTATTGGAAGCATTTTTAGTAAGAGCTGGCTGTGAGAAAAGAAGTATGGTCAAAGATATAAACAGAAGGGGCCTAGGCCTGAAATGATCTTGTGTAAGTACAAGAGAATATGGTAATTTACAAAGGATACAAATTTCCTTCTTTTTGTTTCCTTTTTTAAAAAAAAAATTTTTGCCTGTGCTGTGTGGCTTGCAGGATCTTAATTCTGTGACCAGGGATTGAACACAGGCCCTCAGCAGCGAAACTGCAGAGTCCTAACCACTGGACTGCCAGCGAATTCCCAGGTCACACATCTCATTAAGCAAAGATTCTTTAGAAACTTTGTTTTCTCTGGCCCAATGAATAACAATTTACTATAACAACACGTGTAAAATAATAATTTCCTCCTTGTTTATTAAGTTACATTTTAAATCATTTTTTCTAGATGCCAGGCTGCATTACTGTCAGTGATCTTTAGGCTGAATCAAGAGAGCAAAAACATTTCAGAGATAGAGCTAAGGTATATTCTCCAGAAGTGAGTGAGTCAGGGTTATGGGTTTCTTGGGGCTTTCTTTTTTGTTGTTTTATTCTGGAAGTTAGAAACTCAATTTTGGCTGATTCTGTTTTAAAATGCTATGACCACAGGAAGATAATTTTAAGGTTTATGACATGAATCAGAGTTAGCAAATATTTTTTCTATCTTTTATGATTATTTTTTAGCTAAGAGGTTGCAATTATTCTTAGTTTTAAAATTTGTTCTACTAGAAACATGTCTGTTTGTTTATATGGTTATAAATACTAATTTTACATTTTATTTTAGCACAATGTACTCATTTTAGAAAATTCTGTTTTTAGGACATATGTAACTTAGCAAGAAATTATAGAATTATTTAAGTAACAATCTTCACCACTCAGTAAACTTGCTACCCTTTTAAAAGAGAAGTAAAAATGCAAATCTCCCACACACTGAGTATGATTTATTTCTCTTTGATTCTACATTTTTAAAAACCCTGAAAAAACTACTGTGTTAACTGATTCCAAGTAAAAAAAAGTCATCCTGAAAGAAAGATAGTACTTGAACTCTTCTGTTTATCAAATGAAGAAAAGTGCAGGGAAGAAATAGAATATAAATGCTCCTAATCATTGTATAAGTCACATTTAAATTCAATGGTGGGGTTTTTTTTAATTACACTAAATTTATGAGTATTAACAACATTTAAAATCTGAACAATTTTATAAATATGGGCAATAGTTAATATTTGCTATGTAAAGTGTTGACTTATTAACTATTTCTTTGAAAATAAAACAGCAGGACAGAAGGCAAAATTAAGTGGCAAAAGAAAATGACATCTTTTTAACATTTTCCTTACTAATACTGTACATGTGCAATATGAGTTGCATGTTTTGGGAAAAAAAAGGAAAGGACAAGAGAGAGGAAGAGAGGGAAAGGGGAGCAAAAGAGACAATGAGCATTCTTTTTTGGAATCAACAAATATGACTTGGAAATGCCTTCTTAGTAATTATAGCATGCAACCATTTTAACATGCTCCAGGTATCAAAGTAACAATTTCTTATTGGGTGACAGGAAATGTGAAAGAGGAGCATGTATTGTTAAGGTTCTTGAAGTCATGCAGAAAATGTACAATGTAATTAATAGTTCATGCAAGCTTTGCTGTGGTTACATAATCATATTTATATACATGCCACAATGTACACTTGAACACTATGCCACAACTTAAAAATAAAAATATAAACCTAGTCAAATGATTCTTTTCAACAGCAGCTCTTCAAATCAGATTAGAGAAGCATAGTGTGTATCAAATGACATCAGTATTATATTGTGCAGTTTTGATCATACACAACCATATTCATACCAAACTGTTTGATTATCCTCAGAAACCAACAATGCAGCTTCTGTGTCATCAGGATAGAGGCATGCAGGAGTGGTAAGATTATTATTGTCTACAGAGGATTGTGGATTAATGCTACTGTGGCTCTGATGATCAGAAAACTGCTCATTATTTTTCTGAGCAGTTTTTTCCAAAGCAGCAGAAGCCTGGTCAGTTACTCTGGTGACTGGTCTGGGAGGTAACCCACTTATGTTACTAACTAATTCTGTATTCAGGGATAAAAATGGCTGAGCTGGATGAGCCACAGTAAAAGATTCTATGCTATCTGTAGCTGATCTTCCAAATGCATCATTAGACATATTAATCATGGCAAAAGTTTGATTTAGAAGATGTGATCTTTCAGTTCTTGAGTTTCTGGCCTGGGTGTGTGGAGACTGGGGCTTGTCTAAATAATTTTGTGCTTGAGAACCTAGAGCAGATGTCGGACTGTGAAGTGTATGAGAGGACCACTGGTGTAAACAGTACTCACTAGATGTCGCAGTGACGCTGCTATCAGCAGTGGCTGGTGGTGAATCAACTGACATAGGTAGTCTACTGTCCTTGGTCAAAAAGTCATGGATGCTTGTCCTTCGAGTAGTTCCTTCGGCAGTAGAGATAACACTGCTTGCACGAGGTAAAGTGGCATAGGGATTACTATCTTTTGATTGTCGTGACAGAGAGTTTCTTTTATTAATTTTATCTTTCCTTGAGCGCCTCGTGTAGGCTTTCCTGAAGAACTCATGAAACAGGTATCTTCAGCCTTTTGAGGACCAGGTCTCACCAACTGTTCAGGCTTAGTTGTCCGTCTATCATGGAAGTCTCCTGGAGTTTTTCCACTTACTGACCTGGCCAGACCACAGCTAACTGGTTTGTTTTTTCCCAAAAAGTCAGAAGAGACAGACAAACTTTTCATTACTTCATCTAAAAGATTCTCTTGACTTGAGGGCTTTAGCTGTTAAAAAAAAAAAAAAAAATCAAAGCAGATTAGTGAATAAACCATATTTTTGCTTTCCTGATATGGCAGACTATAAAAACTTGCTAATGTCTCTAAACATTCCTTAACTTAAAAAAAAAAGGCTCTAAAGTTCAACCATAGAAATTTAACTTATAGTGTCCATCTAAATTAAGGTCACCATAGATAAAACCAACCTGCATTGAGGTAAGCTTGTTGCTTTCTTCCAAAAACTGTTGTAGAGTAACAACTTCACTTCCAGGGGAACCAGTTTTGATTTTGTGATGTGCCCGACTCTCTAGTGTTCTGTGCTGGAGCACCGGACTTGATCTGGTCTGTCTTTTCAAGTACTGGATTGGACTGCTACCACTGCTGGACCACGCCTCATGCTCATGAAGCAGGCTAAATTCTCCACTGCTGTGGCTTTGTGGCCTGCTCTGGATATTAACTGCACCTGCTTTAGGAGTAAATGTTGTGTTAAAAGTTCAATAATAGACACAAGATTAACACTATGTAAGTACTGATAATTTATTGACTGGATTCTTATGAATAGCTAAAATAACTTTCAAAGCTTTATTCAGAAATACTTAGTAAATAAACCATGTTAATCTTTCATAACTGTCTAATAACTGTCTACCATAGCCTGCTTCCTTATTTGTCATGATGACAAATATTGTAAGCTCCACAAGGGCAAACACTTGCCTTCACCATCAGACCCAGAACCTAAACATATACATTTGATGAGTAAATAATCAATAAACAAAGAAATAATACATTTTAAAAATTCAGGTTAAAAAACTGTAAAACACCTTATTATTTTTTTTAAAAATTTGTTGTTTTAGTCATGAAGTCATGTCTGACTCTTTTGTGACCCCATGGACTGTAGCCCACCAGGTTCCTCTCTCCATGGGGTTTCCCAAGCAAGAATTCTGAAGTGGGCTGCCATTTCCTTCTCTAGGGGATCTTCCTGACCCATAAATCTCCTGCATTGGCAGGCGGATTCTTTACCACTGAGCCACCAGGGAAGCCCCAAATATGATTATATGAATTTTAAATTGAGAATGTTAAAACCAACACTAATAATTCTAATTCTTTGACTTTCTATGAAGTCTGTGTTCCTTATTTGAAGGCTTCTCTGTTCATCCGAAATGAATAACCTTAAAGAGTGTGATAACCTAGAGGGGCGGAAGGTGGAAGGGAGACTCAAGAGGGAGGGAACATATGTCTATCTATGGCTGATTCATGCTGATGTATGGCAGAAACCAACACAACACTGTAAAGCAACTATCCTCCAATTAACAATAGAAAATAAGTAAAAACATAATCTTAAAAAAATTTATAAAAAATTTAAATAGCAAGCATCTAAGGAAAGTCAAATGGAGACATGATACAGTTAACTTAGAAAATTCCAGTAAAAATCAAGTATGTAGTATCTCATTCTTTATTTAATGTCTGAAAAATCTGATTCTCCCTGCTTTCCTCTGTCAGTATGACAGCTTTAAAAGACTCAGTTGAGGCTGAACAATGATAAAGAATGCAAATTACTAGTTGTGGAAAAAAGCTCCCCAAAGTTTATGCTATTCCTTAAGAGTGCTTATTCATTTTGATCAATCGCAAACTGTGTAGAAGCATCAAGATGGAAAATGCAACTTTCCATGGTTTCCTAATCACAGAGGGTAATGTGGGTCATGAAAGATTTTGGCTCAAACTATTTAACATTTTGTAGGAAAAAAATTTTCTTAAAATTTCAAATCAGAAAAGGCTTCTTCACATTCAGGTAATATTTTTCTAAAGGATATAAGAACATGATTATAAACATGAAAAAATAATCGCTCAAAATCAGATTTTCAGATCATTGCAACAAATATTAAAATTATAACTGAGACAAAATTGTTCTATAATACAGAAAAGTGATAGAACAAATGTACTCATTATAATTTAACAATTCTGTTCTGTAGAAAATAACTACTTTAACAAACTTTTATAATCTATTAAATAATTCCAGAATTTGAGTAGGCAGTATACCTTTAAGAAAAAAGATATCAGTTGATACTTCCAGACATTCACATAAAATTTCAGTTTGGAATGCACACTAATAAACTGAGGAAAAAGGTATCTTGAACTAATTTTTTCAATATATGAGATATATGCATCCATTTGGCATTTGTTACACTCACACAAACACAACTGTCTTCTCAAATTAAAAAAATATATTCCTCCTTATTTCATGGACAAACAAAGCTAAAAGTATTTCTAAAACACTTTCTGTGAGTTCAGTGTACATATATCACGAGAAAATTAAGGCCAACCATTTTCATGACAAAGACAAAATGTAAGAAAATAAGAACTTACAGATACTTTTGAAATAGATAACAAGAAAAATATTTTACCTGTGAAGATGAAAAATGGAAACTAAAATAACTGCTCCTGTTTTTACATTTGTACACATTGAAATACATTTGTATTACAATGTGAAAAGCATAAAATATTTCAAGGAACTATGTTCCAAACACAGATGATTTGGATTTCATTTTACCCCAGAAACTAATCAATTTCCCACTTGGAAATGGATGGAGCATATTAGTAAATTTACCTACAGCATACCTTTGACTTCATGGAGTGAAGCATTATTATTGCTATTGCTAGTGGATGTTCTGCCACTATCAAGGCTGGCTGGTCTCGAAGCTAAATGAAAAAATCAGGAGACAGTGATAAAACTTGCAGCTGAAGACAGTGAAATTTACATTCTGATTACAGAATGCTTTGAGGAAGCAATCATGCATACTTTCACAGATGAGCATGCCCACAGAGAGTTGAGTCTTATAGATTAGCGAGCAAAGGCATTTCCAGATAGTTCAGTTAAACAATTGAGAACAGGACACTTCTGAGACAACAGCTGAGATTCAAACAAAAGAAGATAAAGTGAATAACACATTTGGAAATGGATTTCTAGACGGATACCAGGACTGTTGTAGTTGAACAGAATGATATGTCCCCAAAGGAAAAAAAAGCTAGTGATTAGGTCACAAACGATCAGATAAGGAACCCTGCACATTGCAGAGATGCCACGAACAGGAGGAATATGAGCATCTGCAGAGTTAATGTCTTGTATTCCTATCCATACAAGGGAAACAACTACACGGCCCCACCCCGCTTCCTAAAATCCTGCTCACATATGAAATTTCTTTAACGTATTTCTTTACATATTAAATTCATTCCTTTTCCATTTTTTTTGTTGATAATTTAGTTTGGTAAGAGAAGACTTTCCAGTCAGAAACTAAAAACTGAAATGCTCAACACTGCATAAAATGTGGTTTCTTAGAGTTTGTCCTTTACCAGAGTATTTTTAAAACCAAATATGAAATGTATCTCTAATAACTTTATGCCAAAATGGCAACAAAATTACCTTTAAGCATTGTGCAGACATATTTTATATATGACCCTGACTAAAAGTAGAGACTATTTAGATGAAGTAATAACCTTATAAAAGGGAAAAGGGAGTATTAGGTTTGAAGAAATGGCATAAGTAGCTATGAGATGCAGGTTAGAGAAAACATGCTTGCTGGCAGTGCCACATTCATGAGGTCAGCGCAAAAGTCTCAGCATTCTCATTCTGTATGTAATATGTACTTGCTAAATAAAGTTCATATCTTACCATGAACTCTTGATCCCGTACTAGAATCATCACTAATACCTTGTGGACTTACGTCTTCAAAGGATGTAGTATCTACGTAAAATAGTAGAATGGATATAAAATTTTTTTTAACAAAAAAAAAACTACAACATTTTATTTATGCAGAATATGGAAATTCTTTTTAATCATGTACAGTACATCTTGGTTTAACATATTTCATATACTCAATCAGAAACTGGAATAGGAGTAAGAAACAGAATAACTCTGATGTGAGTTGACTTGCTTAAGGGAAAATACCAGAAGTACTGTAACAACCTCCCTGTGACCCTGCAAAGCAAAGCAAGAGCCTGGGTGGTTCTATGTGGTTCTCTGATGTTGTAGTGTTTCTAGATTTTTGTTTGTGTTTTTAAAGCTTCTATCACTCTCTCCTTTTCTGTCTTTTACTTGGTTTACTTTTCCATTTCTTGTTAGTTCATTAGCTGTTTATTATGAAAGACCTAGGAAAGATGTAGTTATCTGTATGATGTTTTAAATTTTTGAAATGATTTGAAAATTCTCTCAGATTAAATCCGGATTGTTTTGATAGTTATTTCAGGTTGCTGCTGTCAAAAAAAGTAAACATTAAAAAGTCAAATAAAAATCCCTGTTGCCAACAGTTACACCACAGTGCAAATAGCAGACGGCCTATACCTTTATTATTAACCAACTGCTTGGATCTGAAGCCTGTAGAAGAGTTGACAGTTGAAAAGTTGATGGCTGTAGTAGAGAAGGCCATAGCTCCCAATTCTTTTCTCCTTTTACCCGTTGAAATATCATCAGGAACCTCCAAATTCTCAGTACTACCTGTCCACTGTCCTCCTGCTAGGACCATGGACTGCACCAGGTCATTCATGGCTGGGATGCAAATGAAAGCAAATGAATCGCATGGTTAATGTACTTGCTCTTATTTCTATTTTGTATTGATTATTGTCTATGGATTAATGCAAGTGAAATAAAAAACTAACCACAAGGTCATTTGAATTATGACATGCATTTAGCTGTATGAAATGAGGAGGCCAAAGCTTGATAAACTTGAGTAAATAATTTTATCACCCTCCACCCCCTTTAAAGGTAGGAAAAGAAATTTTACTCTGTACAACTGCCTTTTGAGCAGTGATGTGCAATATAATTAGAAGCCTTCAAAATGTGATTTTGTGGTGACAAAATGGAATGAAAAAAGGTAAGATGGAGAGCAGTTCTTTATAGCATCACTATTGAAAATGATAAAAGAGTCCTTGGTCAGAGCAGGTTACTGAAGAAATTATTCATTTTATGAATCAAATAAGTATACCACTCAATAAAAACCTGAAAGAGAGGATATCCAGTGACAGACATTTAATGTGATTAATTAACCCATTCCACTTAAAGAAAAACCAGAGTATCAGTATATAAAGAATGACAAACATTTTCAAGGATTACAGGCCATTTTATTTATTTATTTAATCCTAGTTCATTAAGAAAATAAATACCTAATGCTAAAGGTTGTGTTATATTTTCTTTAAGCAAATTTCTTTGGGAAGAAATCTTTATGGCATATAAAATTAAAGTTTTTTTTTCTGCCAACTTTTATAAAGCACTGGAAATTTGTAAGTATATTACATGTATGACTAAACATATGCATGTATATGTATAAATGAACATACATATAATGCAGATTCAGTGCCAGTTTTGGAAAAAAAAAATTCTTCCAGCTCCATGGGTTACAGGAAGACTGCACTTTGCAAAATAAGAAAATTGGCACAGTCCAGAGAATGGTTAGTGAAAATTAGTAATGGAAGCCAGTGTAGTCATTTGAAAGAAGCTGAACTGTCATAAAGTCTTACACATGGAACGACGGTAGCAGGCCTTCATTTTGTCTTTATCCTTCGGTCTGTTCCTCAAAAAGGGCAGTCTTTTCAGTGCAACCACTTTAATGTCAGAGCATGAGAAAAAACAGAAACAGAAAAATGAAAGAAAAAAGGGAGAAGAACAGATGGGAGTTAAATGTTGAAATTAAGGACAGAAATGAATGTCTGAGTTTCAGCTATGTAAGCTACACTAAAACTAATATTCTCGTGCTGCTGAGTGATTATGAAATATGAAATATGTACTTTGATACTTTAAAATACTTGGGAAAGCACTGAAGACAATGATGAAAAACATATACTTAGAAAACCTGGACTGACTGAAGTCCTATAAATACAGGAATGATAAGAACTACTTGCTGAAGGAACAATTTTTCTAGTTAAGTTGTAAAGATAGACAGACCTATATTATGAGGGCCACTCTTGGTGGACCAGGGAGTGTACGTGATGAAAATGTAGAAGGCTTTTCACTCCTCTGTTTTAACTGTTTTTTGCCATGCCAAGTGGCATGTGGGGTCTTCATCCCCAACCAAGGACCGCACCTGTGCCGCCTACAGTGGAAGTACATGGAGTCTGAACCACTGGAACACCAGGAAGTCCCCATTTTAACTTTTTAAATTATAAGGTTTTATTTTGGAAAAAAATAATTTAGGAAAATGTAGATCCTGTATTTTAGTAAAATACTCAACAAAAACTAAGGTATTTCCAGGATGTTTAAAATAACCTAAAGAAACTTTTAAAACTTTCATTGTTTCTTTAAATGTTAAAAAAGAAAATAGGAAACTACTTCTTGGTTTGAACTGAATTCTGATGCATTATTTAGAAGCACCACAGAAATATATATTCTTCTAAGACAAGTCTTTCAAAAGATGGCATGAGCAATTATATTAATTTCATTTTGCAAAAGGTTGGCTGGAAGAAGAAACAAAAGTATTTTGATAGTAGCTTTTAAGCTCTGATAGCCTTAAAAATAAGGATACATCCTAAAAAGCAAGCAGAAATGATAGAAAATTATATATTTATAACATTTTTAGATATTTTGAAGGGCTTTGGGAGTCAGTTTATTTAAAAAAATCATAGCACGACACAGGGAAGTTATCAATATATGAATGAAAATTAGGATTATAACTACAGTAGGAGTTATTAACATAAAAATTTAAATGTTCACTAGAGTAACATTCTTAAATTATACTTTAATAAGATTTTAATGGAAAATATTATGCCTCTTTGGAGCTGCAGTTTAAGAGGCAGGGAAAAAACACATTAAGATTTAAAAGCGTACTGCATACAGCCTTAATAACTATGCTCTTTCTTACGGTTTGCTCTTATCTTATAAATAATAAAAAGCTCTTTTGACAAACTGACAGTATCACTCATTAAGGAGAGTGCAAAGACGTACAGCTTTTTAACTTACTTATTTGATTGCTATTAAGAATAGTCATGACTCATTTAAACTTTTTGTTTCTAGCTGGGAAAACACAGCTGTTTTCAATGATTAAAAAGAAATGAACTGAAAGCAATGTAAAAATGGACACTTAGCTAAAACAAAGCTGAATGGTTGCAGCATGCACATGTCTTGTTTAGATACTTTCTTTTTCTGTTTTCAACTGTTTTCCATAGACTGCTTTACTGACAGACACTCTTCCAAAATGGAAAGGATAAAAGGAGTTTTATATTTGCCAGCGATGGAAACTGATCATTCTTATGGCAATTAGTTTGTAGACATACAATGTTCGCTTCCCAAACTATATGAAATTATGGGAACATTAGAATGGTACGGTTTTCTGCTTATTTTTAAAATTCTAAAACTGAATAACTGCTGGAAAGAAGAGTATTACTTCCTTCTGATTTTTACTCTGGATGTTTCTAGCATAGAGTATGAAGGAATGATAGACTGATAATTTAAAACAAGATGACCTTAAAAAAGACTGTTGTACCTTTCTTGTGTATATTCTCCTACTTGAATTATCTTCCTTTAATTAAAAAAATTATATATACCGATTACCATTTCTCATTAAATCAGATGCCAGATATTTTATATCCAAAGGCAGATAAAATTGAATCATCTGGCACCTTTTTAAGGAAAACTTGATAATCTCTCTACAATACTTGGAGGTTTCATGTAGGTTTGGCTAACAAGACTAATCTTATGAGAACAGATAGAACTAAACCACTTTCTTATAACACAAACATTTGTATGTGTGTATGTATGAATATGGTACTCATGTACGGGTATGATTTTTTGTTGCTTACTAGTGGATACTAGTTCTTAGGGTGCTATAGTTGCATTCTTAAATATAGCCTATAATGAACGTCTAATCTCTTACACTCTAAAACACTGTCTTTTCAGAGATAATTCCCCTGAGGACAAAACCATGTCTATACAGTTTTTTAGTGTTTTGAGAGCTGCCCATACAGAGTCTGTCCCTGGGAGAAGTAGTGGCTGCTTTTGCCTACTATTTACGTCTAAAGAATAATATTGAAATGTATATATTAATACATACAAATGTATACATATAAATAGTATCTATCTTGTACATATGTCTTATGTATAAACATACACACATATATATGCTTTTAAATTTAGTGATTCTGGTGAGGGTGTGAGTGGATTCAAAATATCCTGTTTACATACAAGAACACTGCTAGTAGTCAAATTCTCCTATGTCTTCAAAGGGCCTACCGCTGGATTCTTTTCTTTCTCTTAAAATACTCTTCTTTAGGCTTTTTCTTTGCTCTTAATGTTTAGCTAAGCACACTAGTAATGAAATCAAGAGAGTATTAATTGTGGAGGTCACATTATGATATTACACTTCAACATTTGTAATTTTAAAAATTAAATCACAAGTTTATACAAAAACTTGTATCTCCAAATCCATTTTATTTTAACTGAACCTTTACCAAGCAATCCCTCAATAACTTTTATAACCTTCAATTATTTCTAAATCATTGAAAAACATTCTCTTCCAATTCATAGCTATTTTTCTTTGCTTTCTCCCCCTCAAAGTAACTTTTTTCCAACTTGATACCATCAAAGTATGATTAAAACCTCATTCTAAAAAGCCTTATTACTGTATTTAGTTACACATGATTATAAAAATGAAATCTTATAAATATTTCTCAGTTGCTCCTCATAATTGCCCTGTGAAGTAGGATGCAAAAGTAAAAGTCTTGCCCACATTAACAGAACTAGCAAGTGGCAGAGGTATTCTGGTTCTCATTTCACTGTTCTTTCTATACTATTTTACCTTCCTGGTCAAATGATGGTATCTTTTTGTATTTCTCTAAATACACAATAAAGAAAATCATGTGGCTATGCAGTACTGCAGTATGCAATGAATTTTAAAATCATATGAAGTTAAAAAGAAATGCTTTCATCAGACATTATCCCAAAGGACTGTGGAAAATATTAAAAGAAATCTTTAGTAAGGAATCTAAATCAATTCTAGAGAAAACAAATGTTTAAAGAGTTTAAGCACTCACTGCTGCTTTTCTTGGTCCCCAAAGTTTGGCCATCTTCTAAAGAGTTTGAACCTACTGAAGAACTATCTTGACTATCTTGATGGGGGAGTTGAAGAAATCCTTCACTGGAGTCTGAGCGGGTTGGTGTTAAAGTTAGTGATTTCTGTCGTTCCCGATTAACGTCTTTCTTAGACTTTATCAATTTTCTCATTTTCAGAGTAATCCAGTTGCCTCTCCTAATAAAGTAATTTTTAAAAGTCTTATCAGTTTAAAATTCAGCATACAATTCCCTCTCAAAATCAGAATCTTTTTTTCCCCCAAAATAAAAATTGAAAAAATAAACAAAAACAAAAACCAACTGGATAATAGTACCTTCTAGGTGGAGATGGGTCATAAAATTTGTACTGATCCATAATTTTCTCTTCTAATTTCTCCTTTTGTCGTCTTAATTCATTTAACTTATCACTATAAAAATAAAGTTACATTTAGGACAACATATTTTGTACAGTTATGAATGTTATTTGGATTCTATAATCTAACTTCTCCCCAAAACAAAAAGAAATACAGATACCATAGTTGACAACTAAGAATTTAATAGGCAGTAACAACAGAACTGTTTTCAAGTTTTTCGTTGTCTTTTAATTTACAACTTACTTAAATAAAAGGATATAGGACTTAGAATCTCAATTTTCAACAGGATTTATTTGTCTGAAGGAAATAATCGTCTATATTACAGTATCATCATGACAAAAGAATTCTCTCAACATCTTTCTACAGTTATTAAACAACATTATATGCATAAATACACTAGCTTCACCACAATTTACTAATAATCAAGCTCTGTCGATTCTTTCATCTCTTATACTTGATCTTAACTACCACTGCTTGTGAATTATTTTTCACTAGATTACTGCAACAACCTTAAAACTTATTCCTTGTCTCTAATTCTTAGAACCTCCAATCTATACTTAATGTCATCAAATCTGATCATATTACTGCCCTGCTCAAATTTTTCAGCAAGTTCTCTGTACAGCAAAGAAAAACCTTTGTAAAGTGGCTCCTGAGTGTTTAGCCACTTCTGTGCTACACCACCTTCCACAATTTTGCTCCAGTATGAGCAATTAATTTTTAGACCATATATCATAATCATAATACAGTTTCATTACACCTCTTTGTCTCTGCATTTGCTGCTCTCTTGGCCTGTTATGCCTCCTCAGGCAAAATCCTACTGAATCTTTAAGTCTCAGCTCAATCATCTTTAGAAAGTCCAGCTTCTCTTGCAAGCTAAGGTACTTCTGCCCCTCTATTTGCTGTATTTCTATGGCTTCCTATAACATACCTTCATTATAGAAATTATTTTTACTTCTTGTTTTATATTAATAGATCATTAAGAGCTGGATCTATATGTTTTCATTTTAGTATTTCTAGTTATTTTAGCATATTGCCCAGAGCATAACCATTAAAAAAAAATACTGAAATAATAATGTTGAAAATTAGGAAAAATTAGCATTGCATTTTCTCTGCCGCTGGAGTAATATTTCAGAGTGAAAAATTATTTGGTACCTACATGTACTGTCTTTGTTCAACATGGAAAAGATCCTTGCTTTCCATATTCTGCTCCAATAGTGTTCTGTTCTGTAGCATTAATGTCTGAATTTGATCTAGTAGATGTCGATTTTCTTCTTCTAAATTTCCTTTAAGTTGGCTTAGCAACTGTTTTAAACACAAACATTTATTTTTTAAAATATCAACATTTACATCTGACACAAATCCCCCAAAGCATCTGAAAAATATAAAGTACTTCACAAAGTTTTAAGTCTTCTGCCAGTGAACAGATAGTTGTCCTTTGATTAGAATTAGTGATTATTTTAGTAATAATGACATCTAAACTACTGGGTTATGTGCTAGACATTTATGTTTTCTTAATTCTCAGAAACACTGGGTTTAACATATAGTAAGCTATCTACTTCCAAAACCACTGCTATCTTTTAAACCATTTTGACTTAGAGTTCAAAGCTAGATACGTATCTCTGGCCTTCTGTATAAATAGCTATAAAATGCTAAACAAATTAGTAATTCTCTAAATCTTAATGACTCCACCCACCTATAAATTGAAGATAACAACTCTCATCCCTCAAGACTGTCGCAAGGATTAAATAACATACGTGAAGTAGCTTGTGTCAGTACTCTTGCCTGGAAAATCCCATGGACGGAGGAGCCTGGTAGGCTGCAGTCCATGGGGTTGCAAGGAGTCGGACACAACTGAGCGACTTCCCTTTCACTTTTCACTTTCATGCATTGGAGAAGGAAATGGCAACCCACTCCAGTGTTCTTGCCTGGAGAATCCCAGGAACAGGGGAGGCCTGGTGGACTGCCATCTATGGGGTCGCACAAAGTCGAACATGACTGAAGCGACTTAACAGCAGCAGCAGCAGGTGGTGTCATGCCTATGATACATAGTAGGTACTTTATATACCTCATTCTTCCTCTAACCATTGTTGTCAAGAAACCTCAAAAGTTTGTATATAATTTTTACGGCTTGAACCAAGGGAGTAAAATAAATGGGTGGTCATATTACTGATTATTACTGGCAGTTAGGCTGCCAGCCTAATTGAGATGCTTCTCTGTAGTCAGCAGAAACTAGAAATATGCCTCAGTTAGGCGAGAGGTTCCAGCAGAAGTCAGAAAGCCCAAAGCAGTGATTGTCAAAATTTAATATCATTTGTAGAATATATTTTTTAAATAAAGATTTTTGGGTTCTAGCATTAGAATTCAGCAAGTTTGGATTTTTTTTTAGAGTTCTGTATTTTTTTTTTTTTTAAAGCCAACAACCACCCCTTCCCCACCCCCGCCAAAAAGACAAAAACCTGAAAACTCTCAGAAGGTAGAAATAAGCAAATAGTATAATACTATGAATATGCATAAACAGCCATCTAGATCTAACAACTGTCAATACTGTGCTGTTTTATTTATCTATATGTTGTTAAATTGAAACATAACACATGTGGTAGATCACTGCAAAATTGAATGTAGTTTTCTTCCCTGTACCCTCTTGTGCTGTGACTTCTTACTTTTCCTATCAAGAAGTGAAATCTATTAACACTTCTCTTCTTGACCTGGGAATCCCTTTGGCTAAGGGATGGAGGCAGAAGCGATGGTGTGATAGTTTCAAGCCCAGGCCTCAAGAGGCTTATATGTTTCCACTCAGGCTCCTGGAATCCTCTTAAAGGATGAGAGACCACATGGCACAGAAAAGTTACACCAGCTGGGGCCACCCTAGACCAGCCAGCTCGCAGGGTGCATGCTGGTTAACTGCAGATACACGAGCAAGCCCTACTAAGGTCTACTGATCTTGGCCCACACATCAACGCAGACCAGCACATCTGTTCAGCTGACCCAGAGACTCAAGAGCAAAAGTAAATGTTTAGTCTCTTACCACTGAGGTTCTATGTTTCTTACACAGCATTACTGTATCAGCAGACAACTCATAAAACATACACAGAAAAAAGAACAAATTTTAAGTGTACATACAGCTCAGTGAATTACCATACAGTGAACTCATGAGTGAACCAGTACTCAGATCAAGAAACAGCACATCAATTGTATTCCAGAAACATCTGTTGAGTGCTCTTCCAATTACCACACTTCCCATAGAGAAGTCTCCAACACTATGGATTCATTTTTCCATTCCCTTCAAATCACATTATTATATGACTTAATCCCTAGCCAAGAGTGGATTGATTGTTGGGACAATCAAAAGGTAGTCAAGGCCCTTTCTGATTTCTCTTGAGCGGTCTTTGAGACCACCAGCGACGTGCAGGACTTACAAGACCAATTATGGCTAGCTGTCTCATTCTCTGGATCTCCCATGTTAAATTTCTGAGTAGTTTGTTCATCTGTGATTTGCCCCATCCAGTGTTTCAGGCTACCTGAGTTAGCCTTTGACAACCCTCCAGTAGCAAAGCTGCTGGTTTCAAGGCATGCCTCTTGACTGAACTCCCAATTATGAAGAAAGGGGAGGAGGAGACTCAGAATGGAGAAGTCACACAATAAACTATAGTTCCTACCAAAAGCTGAGTAGTTTTCCTTTAATTCTTTTCAATTTGTTTTATGTCTCTGCTTGAGTTCCAGAGTCCTAAAAGTGGTTGTTTTTGCATTTTTTTCCAATCCTATTGTTTCCGTGGATTTGTCATGTTCCTTTTTTCCTTCTGGCCATGTTGTGCAGCATGCAGGATCTCAGTCCCTGTCTGTCATGTTCTTCTGTAAGTTTGGACTTCCCTGGTGGCTCAGATCGTAAAGCGTCTGCCTACAATGCGGGAGATCCGGGTTTGATCCCTGGGTTGGGAAGATCCATGAAGAAGGAAATGGCAACCCACTCCAGTACTCTTGCCTGGAAAATCCCATGGATGGAGGAGCCTGGTAGGCTACACTCCATGGGGTCGCAAAGAGTCAGATACGACTGAGCAACTTCATTTCTATTATAGAGCAACTTACCTCTATTATATTTTATTTAGATTTTATAAATCACAAGCAGAATGAAGGTTCCATAATTTCTGAACTTTGCTGTATAATTAAATATATATGATATCAAACTAATTTTTCCTTCCATTAGTTTGTGATTTCAGACAAAATCTTTTAAGTATTACTTTCTGCTACAGTCTATTCCTTTTTTTTCAGTCTATTCCTAATTCTATTTAAGGGTTTTGCTTAAGTGTTGATTTTCTAAGTTTCAAGAAATTCAGATGTTAAGCTATACTCAAACTTCAACTATTTAAAGACCAATCACAAAATGTTAAGAATTATAATACTTAAGGCTTTCAGTATCCTTTTTCTATTTCAAAACTTCTATCACATTATCAACTCACCATGGGAAGAAGCACAGAATCATGTTAAGAGCACAACTGTATACATAAGGCAGATGTCACTTCTGTTCTAAACTTTCCAATAGCTCCCCCTGTTTTACTCAGAAAAGTATTTTACAATGGCCTATGAGGCAACATGAGCTTCCCCTGTGGTGCAGTGGTGGTAAAGAATCTGCCTGCCAATGCAGGAGAACAGAGACACAGGTATGATCCCTGGGTCAGGATATCCCTTGGAATAAGAGATGGTAACCCACCCCAGTATTCTTGCATGGAAAATTTCATGGGCAGAGGAACCTGGTAGGCTACAGCCCAGGGAGTTGCAAAGAGTTGGACAAAACTGAGAACAACACATACAAAAGGCAATATATCTGGCCCAGGAATATCTCCGAGCTCATCTCCTACCACTCTCCTCGTTTGCTCATTCCACTCCAGCCACACTAGTTTCCTTGAGTGTTCCTCAAACACACCAGGATTCCTCTGGTCTAGATTAACTGTGTGGGCTGACTGCCTGGAAGGTTCCTTCCTCAATGTCCACATAACCACACACTAATCTCCTTCAAATCTTTGTTCAGTGATGCCTAGCTAAAATTTTAATTTGTATTCAAAATCTACTCTGGCAGTCCTTATCCCCTTTTACCTCTCTCCATTTTTACTTGTATATAACTTTTATCTTGGAGAAGGAAATGGTAACCCACTCCAGTGTTCTTGCCTGGAGAATCCCAGGGACAGGGGAGCCTGGTGGGCTGCCCGTCTATGGGGTCGCACAGTCGGACACAACTGAAGCAGCTTAGCAGCAGTAGCAACTTTTATCTTGTAACATACTATATGTGTTGCAGACTAATTTTCTAAGTGGTTACAGTAGTATTTCCAGTTCATGTGCTCTTCCAGAATCTTGCCATTCACCATCAAGAGGCTCAGTCTCTCTTTCCCTTGAACCTGGATGGGACTCTGCCTCAATGACTAGAATGCAGGGAAAATGATGCTTCACAACTTCTGGGGCTTGATCATTAACACAGAGATACCTTCTGTCTGGTTCTCACCATGGTGTGGGAAAGCCCAAACCAGTCCATGGGGAGAGATCACAAGAGGAAACTGACGCTTTCAGCTGATGGCCAGCATCAACCACCAAACATGCAATTAGCCTTTCAAATCTTTCAGCTGAGGGCTCACATTTAAGTGTAGGAGACAAACTGGTCCCATTGTCCCTGTCCAAATGCGACTCACTAGCTATGAGAGCACTCATATATACCACTGTATTTTATACCATTTTATTTTGGGGTAAACTGTTACACAGCCATACGTAACAAAACACTGAAACACTATATATTTTCACTATGTATTATATTTATTGTCTACTTCCTTCCACCAGAATATAAATTCCACAAAGGAAGAGATTTTTCCCTTGTTGGTTTACTAATACATGCCAAGTGGTCAGTAAACATTTTTTCATTAAACAAGGGTTAATTTGTCCAAGTACCTGAACATGTAAGTTTAAACTAATAGTAAAAATTGTTGAAATTAAAGAAGAAGGAGGCTTTTCTAAATTATTTGTGAATTTAAATTATCCCTGACCAATTTTTTTAGAAATACCTCATTAAACATTAAACATACTGCTATTGTCATTATGATGGTTTATCTTTTTAGGCTAGTCTTAATGCCTAAAGAAAGGAAATGGGAATTAAATTTGTTAAGCTCACCTCACACTGGTTATTTAGCTTGGTGGATGTGATGTCCAATTGTTGGTATTGTTCCTTTAACTTTGAAAATTCCGCTTCTAATCTTGTTTGTTCCAGTTTCGAATTATTTAGAAGACTTTTCAAGTTTTTATGGTCAGTTTGTAAAACTTCAGTCTCTTTTAAAAGCTGATTATATGTATGATTCAACCTATAATTGGAAATCATGACAGAAAGAGATTCTTTTCATAGCTTTCATTGTAATTTACACAATGTGAAACTGCTGTAAATCACATTTAGACATACTTAAAAAATAGAAAAGATTCTCTTGCCAGTGACTAAACTCATCTAGAATCAGTTCCAAGTCTGTAAAAACTAAATTAAAAAAATTTTAAGCATTAATCAGAAAATATTTAGCTTAAAGGACAAAGGAGAAAATAACCAATCCAGTATTAATTAACCTAGAGAATTCAAAGATTCTATAATTGAACATGAAAAATAAAGAAAAATCAGATCAAACGAATAATCAATCCAGTTTGAGACATGGTAACCTATCAATCTGTTGCAGGTAACTAATACATACTAAAATCAAAATTCTAGTAATTGAGATTTCTGCAAATTATTCATATTTATGCAGTCCTCAATTACTAATGACAAATTCTGGATTAAAAAAAAAAATCAAACTATAACCTTATCTGTCCTTTCTACAATTACATCTTTAGAACAAGGTCCACTGACCTCTAAGATAGAGATGAGCATATTCTTTCTGTAAAGGACCATAGAGTAATAAATACCTTAGGCTTTATGGATTTGCATGCTATCTATAGCGTGCTCTTCTTTTTTGTTCCCCATCATATTTTAAGGTGTTAAAAACTGTTGTTTGTTTGGGAGCTATACAAAGCAGGCTGCAGGCTAGATATGGCCTGCTAAGTTAGCTGTAGTTTACCAACCTTGATCTTACGGCATTAAGATCTGGAACTCATACAAGGTAGAGAAAACCAAACAAACTTTTGCTCAGCAAGATATTTGCTCACAACTATCTAATAATTTATTTCAACTCATTTCCTAAAGGATTTGAGTCCATTTATAATAATTACAAATAACAAAATAATACATTAAAAAAATAAGACTTGGTAAAAAAGTAAAATGGCAACACCAGAAACATCCAATAAATGCTCCATTAGCAGGCTGAATCCATGTATGAATGCATAGCTCACAGAGGCATACAGATAACTACTTAATGCTTTAAGGAGAGGGAGATATAAAAAGAATATACAATGTCCTCAATATCACCCCAAAGGCAGATACTAAAATCAGCTCTTTGAGTTTTTTTTACACTGTCTCTCAAAGCTGAGAACATTAATACCAAAATGCAATTCAGAGAACATAATTCCAAAGATGCCAAGATAACCTAGTATATGTAAGAAGCTTTCTTGACTTGGCATTATCTAAGATTAAAAGTTAGGTGATTTAGAGAAATGAATAAACTATTGTTCTTTAGATTAAGTCTCCACAAATATCTTTTATTTGTGAAAGAGTTCTTCCAGGTTTTACTTAAAGCATTTTCTTTCCTGAGAACACAGGCATGGTGCACAAAAGCTGGGTAAGAAACCAAAGTACTGAGAGACAGAAAATACTCTACTCAAGACCACTCTTCCCCTCCAAGACTGCATACTGGGTGAACTGCAATCAAATTCATCAAGCTCAATTTCTTCTTATCAATTAGGTTGAGTTCGTCCTCTGGAGACTCATCATTTACGTATACAATTAGATTCTGGAAGGTCTACTCAAGTTCACAAACTGCCACAGTTTGGTTTGAATTCCAACAAGAAAAAAGGTTAGGTTCAAGATGGGATTTCCACAGTAAATGCATTCTCCAATGTTCCACGTGTAATAATAACACCTGTGTCCTTGTATCCTATAACTTGTCACAATTTGGTCTCCCATTGTTTATACTATACAAATACATGCTCCTTGATTATAGCTTGTTGTTAAGATTATTAAAGTTCAAATCCATCAGTATAGAATTTCTATTTGCAACAACTAAATTAAAAACTACTGAGTATGAAAATGGCTCGAGAAGCTTAGGGATTTTTTTTTTTATAAAAGAAATGAAATAGATGTTTAATTCTAAAAATAAACTGCATTAAATTCATAACAGGATAAATACTGAATGATACCCATTTGAATTTTGTGTGCTTTTAGCACTTTCACTAGGGCAATGTAAATACAATAAAAAAAAATGTTCAGATTGTTTAAATTTTTCAAAGGCTTCTAAAAATTTTTTGAAAATGCACCCTTATGAAGTAGGCTAATCACCAGTTAACAAGTTTTGATTTTGCCAAGGCTTCAAATTAAAAAATAACTGTCCCATAGTAATATGAGCCCATTAATATGTAAGACTGTTAAAAATAAGACTACAAAACCATTTAGCTAGAAAATGACAAGGTCACTCACTTGTAGCAACTCTGAAAGACAACAATTGTGGTAACAGACTAGTAGAAAGAAAGATATAAAAAAATCAGGTTTCACTACATTCTTCCTCAATGAAGTATACAAATGAAATCAAGATACAGAAATTTTGTTATATATTGTGGCTTAAAAACTTAATAGTTGAATAAATCAAGAGAGAAACAATCAGAGAAAGTTCAAGACCCACATTCTTGTCTGAATCACTTATAACTAGCTAAATGATGCTGTCGGGTAATTTACGTATTACCCTGCGATATTTTTTTAAAATTCTAAGTTATGGGTAGTACTGCAAAGGGGTAACATACCTGTTGGATATAATGAATAAATACAAAATTATATATATACATATTTATTACCTATCATTTTCACCACAAAGCTTCTTGAATTCTGCAGCTACAGTCTCATGGTTTTTATTTTTAAGCAGCATTTTTTCTTGTTCTGCTTTCAATGTTTTTTCCAAATCTTCCAACTGTCCTTTCTGTTTTAGTAACTGATTATAACTGGAAAAAAAATGTTATGCATTTGGTTTATAATTTTCATTAGGAAAAAAAATTTTAGAAATGAGTTAATTTAATAAACATCACATAAAGCATGTAAGTTTATATATATTTCCTATATAAATTATCTCAGATATGTTTAACATGTGAAATTTATTACATTATTCAATTCAAATTGTTTTCTTAAATTGGTTTTAAGGCAACAATACAAGAAAAGATGATAAATTACCGATCTTCAAGGTCTTTATGTTCCACTTCAAGATTTTTGTGGGCAGACTTTAGAGTTCCATGTTTAGCAATGAGAGTCTCATATTCTGAAGCCTGCCGTTCATGTAGAAGTTCCAGCTTTTCATGATCTTTGACCAGAGAATCATAGAGAGATTTCAGATCTTCTCGCTCTTTGATTACAGATTCATTTTCATTTTCTAAGGAAGACTGCTGGATTAAGAGTTGTGCATTCTGGTTCATAAGTGAGGTGCTTTGGGAATTAAGGGTGGAATTTTCAACCTACAGGAATGCCAGACATCAGAAAAATAGTTTATTTATAATTCTTTTAAAATAAAAGAATGTTAACTTTAGGAAGCACTAAATAAATCACAGTAGATATATTCATTTTATACTAAGAAAATTTGGATTTTAGATCCCAAAAAGGCAGGCTACCATTAATTTTGATTTTTGGTAGGTGTTACATTTTTTGAGTTGAATTATTTTAAATTAAGGTGATTAGCAACAATTCGCTAAGAGTAAAAAATTTTAAATGCCAGTTTATCATTTTCTAGAAGTTGACAGTTGATAGAGCTGAAAAACTACTTGTGAAACTCAACTGGTGATTTTCTCGAGTCTAAATTAAACCAGGGCTTTCCAGGTGGCTCAGTGGTAAAGTATCCACCTGCCAATATAAGAGATGCAAGAGACACAGGTTCAATCCCTGGGTTCAGAAGATCCCTTGGAAAAGGAAATGGCAACCCACTGCAGTATTCTTGCCTGGTAAATCCCATGGACAGAGGCACCTGGTAGGCTACAGTCCATGGGGGTCACAAAAGAGTCACACACAACTTAGCAACTGAACAACTAAATCAAATCAGTGTATTCTTTTTCATTTGGAAAGAAGTTATAGAAAGAACTTTTAGATTCAGAGGAGGAACAACTCCACTTTTTAAGAGGTTTCAGAGAGTTGTACTTTCCCCCACCTAACTGCTCTATTTGAAAAGATACTAGTAGTATTAATTGCAAGATGGATCCTTTGAATTAAGGGTAAGTCTAAAGACAAAATTTTCATGCTGTTATTTTCCAGTAACCTAACTGATATGTTGCAACAATACTTTAAAACAAGGGTTTCTATCTGATTAATTATAATTAACTTGTTAAAATGGGTAAAAGGCCGTAAAGTCAAAGTAAATAAAATTATTTTTATTTAATGAGTAAATTTATTACTTAATTTAGACATTCTGACATTTAAAAAATGCTGATATCCAAAAATTTGGCATAGTACTATATAAAAATACTTTATCTTCAACTAATTGTTAAATTAAATTCACTCACTAAGAAACAAAATTATGTTATTCACCCTTATTTTAAAGCATAATTCAAGAGTTTTGTTGCATATCCCCACAATGGTACATTACAACCTGAAGCTTGGCGTTCTGTGTTTGAAGAGTGGTATTCTGCTCCTGTAATGATACTGTTGCCTCTGAAGTGCAAGAATCTGAGCCTGCAAATTATTGTTCTGTGTTTCAAGTTGCTTCAGTTGAGTTTTCAATGCTTGCTTCTCTGCTTGCAGTGTAGCATTCTGAATACAGAAAATACATATTAAAAATAAAACCAGCATCAAACATATTTCTGTTTAACAGATACTAGAATGTTATACAAGTGTTCATTACCATGATAATCAAAAAAACTCAACAACCTTAAAAGAGAAAAAGATAAAACATTTCCCCTGTAACCCAAATTGTAAAAAGATACTTAATCTAGGAAAGAAAGCAATACTAAAACCTTAATACTATTGTGTCTGTGTTCTGCCTGTTTTATGTTGTCCAAAGAACAACATATTCCATTATAAGTATATTTATTAACACAGAAAACTAGAATCGGATTGTCGATTCTGTGATTTTTATGCTACTCAAAAGTGCCCAGAGCAAACAGGGCTGTGTCTAGCCAAGAAACACTGAACCCTTTTCCAACTCCCCAGAGGCAAATACCCATATACACATACACAAATATGTAGTGATCCCTGGGGTAGCAGCAAAATTTAGTGTTTTACAAACACAATTATTTAGAAGAGAAGCAGGAACAATCTTAACCATCTGTTTAAAAAATTTAGTACATAATAGACCTAACAGATGTTACATATTTTTCTCCAGTGTTTTTTTTTCATGGTAGAACACACTTACTACAACTATTTTAGCTATATGACTTCTGGAATGAATCCAAATAAAACATATTATTTTTCAATTTTCCTAATATATAGGATCATATTTCAATTTTATAATTAAATGGTTGAATTACCATGCAAATCACTATATTTAAAATGTGATGTATGTTATAAATATTATATTTTCAAGATTTCTAAATAAAAACCCATTTAAAAATTAGCATCAAAAAGTATAAACAAAGAATCCTCTAAAAAATAAAACTTTAATATACAAGGCCAGAATTTATATATATTTGCAACATGCAAAAAAGATTACAACTGATTCACAACAGATTACTTTATCATTATCTTATATTATTGGACAATGACAACATTCACTTTATAGACTTTCAAGTTATATATACTACATGTCACACATAAAAGTTAAATAATGATTTAATTGATATTATACTATGAAATCAAAGGTGAGAAAGAAAAATGCTTTAAAATGAATGTTGACAATGTACATCTCTTTTGTTCATCTGATCACAAAGGGTTAAAAAAGTTTACACTAGAAAAATAATATGGAATCAGTTCAGTCAGTTAAGTTGCTCAGTCGTGTCCGACTCTTTGCGACCCCATGAATCACAGCACACCAGGCCTCCCTGTCCATCTCCAGCTCCCAGAGTTCACTCAAACTCATGTCCATTGAGTCGGTGATGCCATCCAGCCATCTCATCCTCTGTCATCCCCTTCTCCTCCTGCCCCTAATCCCTCCCAGCATCAGGGTCTTTTTCCAATGAGTCAACTCTTCGCATGAGGTGGCCAAAGTACTGGAGTTTCAGCTTTAGCATCAGTCCTTCCAAAGAAGTCCCAGAACCGATCTGCTTTAGAATGGACTGGTTGGATCTCCTTGCAGTCCAAGGGACTCTCAAGAGTCTTCTCCAACACCACAGTTCAAAAGCATCAATTCTTCGGCGCTCAGCCTTCTTCACAGTCCAACTCTCACATCCATACATGACCACAGGAAAAACCATAGCCTTGACTAGATGGACCTTTGTTGGCAAAGTAATGTCTCTGCTTTTGAATATGCTATCTAGGTTNTCACCCAACCTCAGATGGACTGGTTGGATGTCCTTTCAGTCCAAGGAACTCTCCTGAGTCTTCTCCATAGCACAGTTCAAAAGCATCAGTTCTTTGGCACTCAGCTTTCTTCACAGTCCAACTCTCACATCCATACATGACCACAGGAAAAACCATGGCCTTGGCTAGACGGACCTTTGTTGACAAAGTAGTGTCTCTGCTTTTGAATATGCTGTCTAGATTGGTCATAACTTTGCTTCCAAGGACTAGCATCTTCTAATTTCATGGCTGCAGTCACCATCTGCACTGATTATGGAGCCCAAAAAAATAAAGTCTGACACTGTTTCCACTGTTTCCCCATCTATTTCCCATGAAATGATGGGACCAGATGCCATGATCTTCGTTTTCTGAATGTTGAGCTTTAAGCCAACTTTTTCACTCTCCTCTTTCACTTTCATCAAGAGGCTCAAGTTCCTCTTCACTTTCTGCCATAAGGGTGGTGTCATCTGCATATCTGAGGTTATTGATATTTCTCCTGGCAATCTTGATTCTAGCTTGTTCTTCTTCCAGCCCAGTGTTTCTCATGATGTACTCTGCACAGAAGTTAAATAAGCAGGGTGACAATATACAGCCTTGACATACTCCTTTTCCTATTTGGAACCAGTCTGTTGTTCCATGTCCAGTTCTAACTGTTGCTTCCTGACCTGCATATAGGTTTCTCAGGAGGCAGGTCAGGTGGTCTGGTATTCCCATCTCTTGAAGAATTTTCCACAGTTTATTGTGATCCACACAAAGGCTTTGGCATAGTCAATAAAGCATTACCGTAGACCACAAAAACACCTGCCCAAGTCATCAGTATCCGTTGAAGCAGGAAGCTATAGCAAGAACCCTAGTGGTGGTGGTTTAGTCGCCAAGCTGTGTCCAACTCTTCCCAATTCTCGGACTGTAGCCCACCAGGCTCTCTGTCGATGAGATTTCCTAGGCAAGAATACTAGAATGGATGCCGTTTCCTTCTCCAGGAGATCATCCCAACCCAGGGATCGAACCCACATCTGCATTGCCAGGTGGGTTCTTTACTGCTGAGCCACTAGGGAAGCCTGTTGGAGGAAGTAAAACCCTTGATTATCAGCTTCCATTAAGGAAGGGCTCACTGTGCCTTGCACTAGCACTCGTAACACCCCCGTCCTGCCAGTTAGAAAACCTAATGGCAAAGGTTGGAGACTGACACGGGATTTGAGGTCTAGCAACGCTATTATTGCTTGTCACTCTGTGGTACCTAACCCCATACCTTACTGTCCTGTATCCCTAAAAACAGGGACTTCTTTTCCATGATAGATCTCTACATACCAAAGTGCATTCTTCAGTTTCCCTGATGATCAGTATCTTTTTTGCCTTCACTTGGAATGAATGGCATCATGCGTGGACGGTGATGCCAGTGGGCTCCACTGAAAGCCCCACTTGCTTTTCTCAGGTATTAAAAGCAGATTAGATGATCTAGTTTTTCCTCATATATCAGTCTTGATGCAATATGTAGATGACTTGCTGTTGTGTTCAAATTCCTTAATCGATTGTCAGCAAGACACCCTGTCCTTGCTCCAGAAGTTAGATTCAGAAGGATATTCGGGGTCCAAAGAGAAACTGCAGCTGGGCTTCCCTGGTGACTCAGACAGTAAAGGGTCCATCTGCAAAGCAGGAGGCCCCGTTTGATCCCTGGGTTGGGACGATCCCCTGGAGAAGGGGATAGTTACCCACTCCAGTATTCTTGCCTGGAGAAGTCCATGGACAGAAGAGTCTAGCAGGATACAGTCCATGGGGTCTCAAAGAGTCAGACACAGTGACTAACACTTTCACAAGGGCTAATGTCAAGAATTCAGGACATGTGATATCTAAGGGCGGCTTTTAATTGATCTAGACAGAGTAAAGGGCATGCTGACCTCCCCTGCCTCGAGAACAGAAAGACAGCTGGGAGGCTTTCTAGACCTTTAGGCTACTACAGGAACTGGATTCCAGATTTTTCCCTATTAGCTCAACCATTATATGATTTAGTTAAACAAGACCACACTGAAGCTCTTTGCTGGGAAACAGAACATTCTAAAGCTATGGAGACCCTTAAGGGCCTCCTGGTAATGGCCCCAGCCTTAGGACATCCAAATTAGGATTTACCCTTTTTCCTTTGTCCATGGAAACCAGAGTGCCGCGCTAGGGTATTATCCCTACGGCACGGCGGCTCCTTCCAACCAGTAGATATTAGAGCCTGCAGCTAGATGCTGTAGCCAGTGACCTTCCTCCGTATCCCCGAGCTGTCAGGGCAACCGCTATGATGTGTTGAACCACAGGAGAGATAGTTCTGAGTCACCCTCTCACTATCTTTGTTCCACACTTTGCAGAAGCCTTACTAAACTCTCTTCATGCACAGCATTATCCAGCAAGTCGATTAACTTCTCGTAAGATTGTCCTGTTCTCAGCAAACATAACTCTCCACAGGTGTAACAAGCTTAATCCAGCCGCCTTGCTCCCAGAAAAATTGCTTGAGGAGAAGCACTATTATATTGTTGCAACTAACAGTCTTTTATTTCCTAGGATTGACCTTGGAGAGAGTCCAATCAATAATCCTAATCTTATTTTATTCACTGATGGTTCATATTTACGAGGACCTCAGGGAGAATGCCAGGCTGGCTATGCTGTTATGTCTCCAGTGTCTCCTCGAAAATGGTCCTTTGCCTAATGTCTCTTCCACCCAACAGGCTGAGTTAATAGCACTGACCAGGGTGTGTCTGTTGGCAAGAGGAACATCTGCCGGTATCTGCACGGACAGCCGCTGTGGTTTGGGAGCGGCGCGTGATTTTGGTATGCTTTGGAAATGCAGCGGATTTTTGACACCCTCAGGATGGCGCATCAAACACGGGAAGCAGGTCGCAGAGCAGGGAGATGCCATCCTGCTGCTGTGCGCCCTTGCTCTCGTCAAGACACCAGGTCACTGAGAGGCTGGCGCTGCACAGGCCAAGGATACCCTTCAGCTGATGGTGCCACCAAGACAGCAGCCTCCCTCGCAATCAACAGCCAACTAACCAATGCCTTTTCCCTTTCAGTCTCCAGTAAGCCCACTAACACGTTGTCAAAGTTTCAGAGAACAGTAGCAGGCCAAGAAAAAGACACCTGTGTACAGAAGGGAGGGCGGTTTCAACTGCAGCAGAGAGTAGGCCCAAATGGGAAACCTGTCCTTCTGTTTTCAGCCCAGTATCCTGGTTTACAGTACATTCACGAGTAAACTCCTTGGGACCCAGATAAGATGGTGGTGTGGGGTAAACAATATTTTTGGATGCCTTTCTTTACCGTACCTCAGTAGGTCTATTCAGGATGCGATTCGTATCCAAAATATCACCCAGGAAAGGCCCTGCGTGGTTCTCAGGGAAGTTTGCTGTGACCTGCAAGTCCTTCTGAAGTATGACAGATTGATTTTAGAGCAGGAGCCTCCCTTGCAAGGTTATCAGTATGTTCTTGTTACGATGTCTATGTTCTTGACATGATCTGTGTGTTTTCACACTGGGTTGAGGCATTCCCCTGCAGAAGGGCCACGGCACAATCAATCAGGAAGCTGCTTTTAGAAAGAGTGATTCTCATCTGGGGAATCCCCCCAGAACTACACAGCAACAGAGGGACTCATTTTACGGGACAGATTGTTAAGGAAATTTGTAAAATTTGGCCTATTATGCAACATACCCACTGTGCCTGTCGCCCCCAGTCTTCTGGGTTAGTAGAAAGGGCAAATCGAACAAACGAAAACTCAGTTGGCTGAAATAACGGTTGCTTATTCCTCTCCCTATCCTGTGACCCTTCCATTGGCTCTCCCCAACCTCAGATCCACTGTTTTTAGCTAACATCATTTTCTCTCCCTTCAAGATTATTACAGGGAGACCAGTGAGAATGGATGAAGGATTATATGATCCTATGTGGCTAAAGGGAGATATAGTACATAATTGCAAAGTTTTAGTCAAATCATTAGCAGGACATCCTAAGCTCGTTTCTAAGCTTATCACAGTAATCTGTCCTCCTGAAGATCGGATGTCCCGTGACTTATACCAGGAGATTGTGCGTACTGGAAAAGACGAACCTAAAGGACTCCCTCCAAACCAGATGGAAGGGCCCTGGTCAGGGTCTTTTCACTAGCTCATGTGCAGCGAAACTGAAGGGTATTGATTCTTGAATTCTATTTCCCACCTAAAAAGGGCTCCTGAACCAGAATGGTATGTGGCGAAAACTGCTGACCTCAAACTCACTTTAAGGCGTCGCCCTAATGAGGTAGAAATACCAATGCCAGGACCGGACAAAAAGAGACTGCTACCCCAAGATGCTGGACCTGACCTGTATGAGATTATTCGTAATGTTTTCTTCTCCGTTTCTTGGACTCTTGCAGATAAATCAAATGGACATGATCTTATGCAGATTTTAAATCAGATTGTTGGGTTTGTGGTCAATTGCCTGCATCCTGTACTTCTGGTTTACCATGGTGGGTTTCTCCCCTCCGAGGCTCTGGTTGGATGGCTCTTAGAAAGTTTAATTTAGAAGAAAGGAACTGTAGTTCTCTCTGGGCCACCACTGATAACACTAGGTCTAGGGACCCACTCACTCGGCCAGTCAAACAGACCTCTTCTGACCCTGGCCATAAATGCGAGATTTTGCTTTAGGTTACTCAAGCTAAATCAGAACAAGCTAAATCTCAGTCAAAAAATGTAAATTCTGTGCTCTCAGGAGGGACCCTTTCCCAGTTGTGGGATGGATTTGTCTGGCTAAAACACCAGGCTATTGTTGGTAAGTTCTCTAAAGGCCTCCCTATGCTGGGAACAGTCAAATCATACTAACTAGCCTAATAACTAGAAAATTAGACTGGGTGCCTTATGAAAAATGCCAGTATATCATTTCCCTTAAAGATAGTGATTGGTATGGAACAGGTTGGATCAGACAAGCAGAAATGTACTGGGTGGCACCTGGCAGGACTCACTGGCTCTGTGGCTCCAATCTGCGGCCCTGGGTGGCTGGGAAGGTGTACTTAGGATTCCCTTGGGCTCAGGGCCCCTTATGTACAAATTTAGATGTAACTCCAGCAAATTTACCATCCATCCGAGCCTGACGATCTGAGAGATCTGTGTTCCACTGGTATGATCATTTGGCAGCTATTTTTGTGCCTTCGCTAGGATTGGAAGATGTAATTTCCCACATTGGAACCTTAACAAAATTCACTCAGAAGCCTTTAAATGATTGCAACCAGGCTATTAGCCTGCTAAATTCTGAGGTCTCTATGATGAGGAAAGCTGTCTTACAAAATTGAATGGCCCTTGATATCCTCACAGCATCTCAAGGGGGCACCTATGCCATAATTCAGACTGAATGTTGCGTTTACACACCAGACAAATCCTCTAATGTAACACATTTAATGACTCATCTGAAAAATCAGATGGCTGCCTGAGATGATCCATTTCCTAACCTTGGTGATCTTTTGGGAAGATGGTTTGGCTCTGGAAACCCATGGCTTAAATCCCTGCTTGTAACTTTAATAACATTGCTAGCTGTATTACTCACAATTTTGTTGCAGCAAAAATAGAAGTGGAATTTTTCCTGAGAACAAGGAAAGTAAAGAGAACTGTGAGCATACTAGAGAAGAAACAAATGGGCCTGAAAGAGCTGATCACTCCTGGCTTTACTTTAACTGTTACTAGTCTGTGCTCTGTATCTCTCAAAACTAACCTGCACCCACTGGCCCTAACTCCGCATGAGTTACACCCTGCACCGACCTCCCCCAACTCTGCATGTTGCATCCTGCACCGACCTCCCCCAACTCTAGGCAGATTACATCCTGTACCTGGTGCTTACCTTCCCCACGCTTCTTTGCAGATCACCTCTGTAGCTTTTTGCATTTTAGAAAGGACACAATACCATAAACCAGAGACAGACCCACGTACCGGCCTACTTGATGCTAGCTCTGACTGTTTTGAAACAATGCAAGGAGAATGAAGACTCACTGCTTTGCACTTATCACTCACCCCAGACCGCAAGCCCTGTCTGTGTGATCCCCCAGGCTCCCTGTCGTAGGGGCACAGTTCTTGAGGCGCTAGCCTGCTGCGTCCTCCCTTCGGCCAGCTGAGAACTAAAGCCATCTTTCTATTTCCTCCAGACCCTGTCTCCATAATTTTTTATTTGGTGGACAGAGAAAGCCAAGATTTTGGCCAGAACTATTTTGTAAGATTGTTGTCGGGTTTCGCTGGTGGCTCATTGGTAAAGAATCCGCCTGCTGATGCAGGAGACACGGGTTTGATCCCTGATCCGGGAAGACCCCGCGTGCCCCAGAGCAGCTGAGCCCGTGGACAGGGCTGTTGAGCCTGTGCTCTAGAGCCCAGGGATCACAACTACTGAAGCCCACACAGCCTAGATCCTGTGCTCTGCAACAAGAGAAGGCGCTGCAGGGAAAAGCTCGTGCACCACAGCTAGCAAGCAGGCCCCACACCTCAAGGAGAAAAGCCCGCACAAGCAACGAAGATCCAGCCCGCCAAAAATAAATAAAATTATTTAAAAAAAAAAAAAGATTGCTGTCTCTTGCATTACACGATGTGTAACCAGGCCCCTGGCCAAATTAATGATGGCTAAACATCTTGAAGAGATAGATCACATGTATAACATAGAATTATCATAACTGTGATTCTAGATATGGGAAGAAGCCACAAGGGAAATATCTCCTGGACCATAATAGGTTAGTAGATAGAGGATCCAGAGAAGCTTTAATATGAGAAAGTGAAAGTGTTAGTCGCTCAGTCGTGTCTGACTCTGTGACCTCATGGACTGTAGCCTGCCAGGCTCCTCTGTCCATGGGATTCTCCAGGCGAGAATATTGGAGTGGGTTGCCACTTTCTTCTCCAAGGGATCTTCCCAACTCAGGGATCAAACCCAGGTCTCTTGCATTGCAGGTGGATTCTGTACCATCTGAGCAACCAGGGAAACCCTTTGATTATCTCCCAATGAGCCTAATCCAAAAATTAACACCTGGAGTGATGCATCAGTGAGAATTTCGCTTGATCTAGGATGAGCCTCCCAGCACCACAGGGACAAAAATTGGTCATGAGATGTCTCCCAAATATTGATCGGATTCTGGACCAAGAGGAGGAGCTGAGCAGTGGCGTATTTCCTGCCGTATCAGTTGACAACGAGCATCACAGTCTCCGGCTGCCGCCAGAGAAGGTGAGCTGGTGAGCCCTGAGGGAACGCAGGGAGGAAAGAGCACCTGCCGGCTAGCATCCGTCAGACCGCAGCCACTCCCTCCAGCAAGCCCGGAGGAAGCCCAGAATGTGAAAAACACAGGAAACCGGCCCCAGATGGCTGAGGTGCATGTGAAAGGGATGATTTCAGGGAGCCCAGACGCTTGCCTCCTCCCATACAGAGAAAAGCACTAAATTCCTTAACTTAGGATATCTGGTTTTCTTTGATTCACAAAAATATGCTTGACATTCAGACTCCCTCCCGGCCTTAAGTCCTAAAAATTTGCACCAAGTAAAGCAGAACCCTCAACTGTTAGGTTGCATGTTATTTTTTGAGGGCTAATGGATCTTTCACTTCATGGGAAATAGATGGGGAAACAGTGTCAGACTTTATTTTGGGGGGCTCCAAAATCACTGCAGATGGTGATTGCAGCCATGAAATTAAAAGACTCTTACTCCTTGGAAGAAAAGTTATGACCAACCTAGATAGTATATTTGAAAGCAGAGACATTACTTTGCCGACTAAGGTCCATCTAGTCAAGGCTATGGTTTTTCCTGTGGTCATGTATGGATGTGAGAGTTGGACTGTGAAGAAGGCTGAGCGCCGAAGAATTGATGCTTTTGAACTGTGGTGTTGGAGAAGACTCTTGAGAGTCCCTTGGACTGCAAGGAGATCCAACCAGTCCATTCTGAAGGAGATCAGCCCTGGGATTTCTTTGGAAGGAATGATGCTAAAGCTGAAGCTCCAGTACTTTGGCCACCTCATGCGAAGAGTTGACTCATTGGAAAAGACCTGATGCTGGGAGGGATTGGGGTCAGGAGGAGAAGGGGACGACCGAGGATGAGATGGCTGGATGGCATCACCGACTCATGGACGTGAGTCTGAGTGAACTCCGGGAGTTGGTGATGGACAGGGAGGCCTGGTGTGCTGCGATTCATGGGGTCGCAAAGAGTCGGACATGACTGAGAGACTGAACTGAACTGAAAGGATCTTTCTAAAGTTATCAATAAGAAGCACCGAGTTTTAAGTTTCAGCTGCGTTTTGGGCACTTGCTCAGAAGAGCAGGCACAGGTGGGCCATCAGCTCCTTCCCCTGGAGGCAGTG
This sequence comes from Aepyceros melampus, assembly GCA_006408695.1. NCBI lineage: Eukaryota > Metazoa > Chordata > Mammalia > Artiodactyla > Bovidae > Aepyceros > Aepyceros melampus. The sequence continues at coordinate 166,683 of SJXQ01007061.1, forward strand.
TCTGACCGCCGCTTCAGTGAGGTGTCCCCGGTTAATGGGTGCAAGGAGGCCCCCTCCCCGACTCCATCCTGTCTCCCACACCGCTCACTCCCGTTGTCTCTTGTCTCCACATCATCCTTTTAGACAAAGTACGGGAGAAGGACGAGAGACAGCTCTGTCATGCTTTCCTCTCCAGTTGCATCAGCACCGGGTTCCCACTCAGTCTCATGAAGCCCCTGTCCAGCGCTTCCAGGCACTGGCCGGCTTTCCCACTCCTGCTCCTGTTAGGAGGTGTCGCCTGCTGAGAGGAGAGCAGGGCGGGTGTACCTCCTGGCCCCAGCTTCTACCATCAGTCCCTTCCTCCTCCTACCCTGATTCGCTCTGATTTGTCTGTTCCTCACTCACATGATGGGGCGGGGGGAGCAATCAGACTGAGACGGTTTTAGCCCCCAAACCTCCCCTGTCTTCAGAATGTTTCCTGTGGGAAGATTGTGCTTGCGGGCTGTCGCTTCAGTCGTGTCTGACTCTTTGTGACCCCACAGGCTGTAGCCCTCCAGGCTCCTCTGTCCAGCAGATTCTCCAGGCATGAATATTGGAGTGGGTTGCCATTCCCCGGATCTTCCCGACCCAGGGATTGAACCTGCGTCTCTTATGTCTCCTGCATTAGGCAGGCGGGTTCTTTACCACTAGCGCCACCCAGGAAGCCTGGAAAGTTTGTATATTCATCCAAAACATAAACGGTTCCATGGGTCAGATAAGTTGGGGAAAAGAGTGAACAGAACAAGATTTAACAGATCTTTATATTGAAGACTCTGTGTGTGTCTTTAATATGCAAATTTGCTTTGTAAATTGATAAGATGAAATAGTCTTCCGTTTCCCAAACATTGTGACCATGGAACCTTCCTTCTGGAGCCAGATTCCTTGGAACTCATCTTTGCTTCGTCATGGGTGTCTCTGGACAAAAGCAGAGCTTATTTACTTCCTGAGGGTTGTGTTTCCAAGACGTTCCTCTCTCGTATTTGATGATAACAGGAGTGAGAATTCATTCAGTCATTACCAGCCGCCTGGCACTGCTTGTCCTGAGTGCTTCACGGACATTTTCAGGTGTAACTTAGGTCTTTCAGATAAGAGTGAGGCCAAGTGAAGAAGCAGTCTGCTGAGTCCCAAGTGTGGGCAGCGGTGGAGCCAGAAAGGAACCCCGAGCGGCGCTTCCTGCCTGCCCCACCCCGCAGCACCCTGCCCTCAGCTAGGCCAGGCCATCATCACTGGCTCTCACAATCGCTCTTCCTGAAGCTGGTCACTCCTTTTAGAAGAAATACCTGCCCAATTGTGCCAAGGACCCTGCCAAGCCCCTCACACGCCTATCGCGTCCACGCCACGGAACAACGTTGGATGTGGACTCCGGGAAACGCTCTGCCTGTCGTGCAGTCACTTACTGGCTCCAACCTTGTACGTGATCGTCTGTCTAAGCTGCAGCCCCCGGGGAGGCGGGGTGGGGGCAGGGGCCGAGTCCGTTGAGCCTGTGTTGGCACACACCATCCACAGATGGGAACTTGCCAGCCGCTTTCGGAGGAAGGTGATCAGACCCTGGAGGAAGCAGCTGGCCCCACGCCCTCTGGCCGGCTAATCCCCTCCTTCCTGCGCTGTCTCCTGGGGGGGTTGGTTCTGTCTTTGAGGCTTTCCAGAGTCCCCCAGGAGGTCAGCCTCAGACCCACCGAGGCGGCAGTGGCTCCATTGTTCAGCCCCTCCCTCTGTGCTTATAAATAGAACCCTATCCATCCCACAACCCTAGCCGGAGATTCTCCACATTGTTTGTGGCCCTGGATTGCC